>ML804341.1:138641-157357 GCA_009831015.1 Picea engelmannii | reverse complement strand
TTTACTTTATTTAATCATTCATTAGTTGAGAAACAATAATCACATATAAACTCAAATCATAATGCACAGAGTTTAACATGGAAACCCAATTGGGAGAAAACCATAAAAATTATCTTTATAAAATTTTGTAGGAACCAACCTACTATACACACCAATCTCATTAATTGAGCATCAATTCAACAATATGTAGTAACCAACCTAGTAGATACACTAATATCCTTAGTTGAGCACCAACTTAACAACACCTATAGGCACCAACCTATTGTAAAACTATTTTCAAGCACCAAGCTGCTAGAGACATCAATCCCCTCACTTGAACACCAAATCAACAAGATATTTATAGACACCAATCCAATATATTCATGCACAGAGTACTTCTAACATCACCTGCATGCTTCATTCCACAAACAATCCTTCAAACCCTAGTCACATGTATCCTTCATTTCCTAGTGAACCTCATAGTATAATTCCTAGAATATAATCCCTGATGATAACCTCACAACATCATAACAGTGCACTTTGTAGCATCACATACCTTAATTCCTTCATAGCGCACCTTAAGAACAAGAAAACTTCGAAGAAAAAACCCTTAGACTTCTCTTGCACACTTTTAGATCCAAAAGAGACACCCCGGCTCCTTTAGTGCACCTCAGATCACTTTTGTGCACCTAAGAATTGATCTCTTACTTGGTTTCACTAAAATTCACAAATATATCCTATATTTATAGTAATTATGTCCCTAGTTTTAGGTCTGACCTATAAAGACTAGCTGAGTCGACCTCAATTTTCTGGTTGGGTTGTCGAACGGAAAAAATCATATTTCCTCATTCCCAGGGATTTCGAGAGAATTCCATATACCTTTGGAAATTTCTCATAAAAATATTTCCATCTATATAGATTGTGCTCCCATTTGAGTTAGGAATGTAGGGTAAAAATTACTTCAAAGATAGGGTATGCAAAATGATCATCAAAAATCCAAAAATAATACTTTCAACTATCTCCATCTTGCAATATTTATCTTGGACATTTGTAGGATTGTAATATTTATATTGGAGATCTGTAAGTTCCACCTGTATTTGACATCAATGACAAAAATGTTTCCAAAAATCTCCTCCTTTTTCATTGATGGAAACACTTAGTCCATTCTGTAATACTCCCCGTGTCTGCAACTCTCTTTGTGTTTGCAATTCTTCCTTTGTCTGCAACTTCACCCCCTTTGAAATCAATGGATAAGGGATACTCCCCCTAATTTTTTTCTTTCATTTATTGATAAGATGAGAGGGATATAACTACCAGCTTTTGTTCCATACAATTTTTTTCTTCTTTGACTTCATCGAGTATGTATACATCACTTGAGGTTCTATTTCCATTGTCCACTAAACTTCTTAAAGTTGTTTTCCTTACTTCACACCCTTAGAATGAAATGTGAGTTTGTAGTCTTGATCACACATTTGACTAACACTTAGAATATTTTCCTTTAACCCTTCAACATACAAAGCATTCTTTGTCTTATTATTTCCATTATGAAGACTAACATTACCTTTTCTAACTATCCTTGCAGAGCCATTGTCTCTAAAAGTAACCTTACCTCCTTTTTCTTCCTTCAAGGTGAGAAACTTGGTTTGGTCCCCTGTCATGTTCTTTTTACATCCATTTTCAATGTACCATTGGTTCCATTCATTTTGAGAATAAAGTGCAAGTATGGATTATTCCTTGTTCTATTCTTTGTGCTTACTTTTCCACACCTTTGTGTATTCTTCTTTATCTTTGGAAAGAACATATTCTTCCTTATTTATTATGATTCTTATATAGTCACATGTTATGTCTCCATAGTTATTTCACTTATAACATTCAAAATAGTAATCAAGTAGGGGAGAAAATGAATTGTAGTTTCTATCAACAAACCCATGAGAACTTATAGTTGTCAGTGTTTCATGGAAATCTGCACAGGAGATCTATCTAAATCAAGTACAAACAAACCTTATCAAGAAAAGAAGAGCGATTCAATATGGAAGAATGAGAAAATATATTCACACTACTCCAATGAGTTGATGATTGATACATAGATCATGATCAATATGATACAATGAATGAGTGGAACACACTCATATATAGGGAAAAGCATTCCATAATTAAGAAAAGAAATCAAGCAGTTATCTTTCCTTAGGAATGAATGCATGCATAATGGTGATGGTAAAAATAGAAAGTATGAAATAGAACTACTCAGTTAACTCCCACTGAACTAGTGTGTCGAAAATAGAAATTTCTCCAACACCCTCCCTAAACATCACTATGGAGTAAAAAATGAGTCTCGACTACTAGGCCATTTTAGTTACTCATGTACAATGCAACTAATGAACACTGAATAAAAATGAGGAAAGAGGGAAAACCACGTGGGAACAAAACCCCCCCTCAAAGGAAAATGTATCAAAAGAATAAAAGGCATTTTCTAGGAAACTATGTTCTTCACTACAAGATGATCCCGCAAAGCCTGAAACTTCTTCTTAGTGAATGTCTTGGTGAATATGTTAGCAGTCTGTTCATAGGAAGGAAAGAATTGCAAATCAATGATCTTGTCATGTACTAAATATCTAATGAAATGCAAGTGGACCTCAATGTGTTTGGTTCTCTTTCATTGTACTGGATCTCTGCAAAATCTCAATGTACTCTGATTGTCACACCATATGATAGTCGGACAGTGAAACTAGATACCAAGCTTGGTAAGAAAGTGTTGAATCCAAAGTGTTTGAATGACACATGAGTTGAATACTCCTCTATACTCAGCCTTTGTGGAAGATAAAGAAATGGTCAATTACTTCTTACTTGACCAACAAATTGGGCCTGACCCCAAACTGAGAGTGTACCCAGACGTGGAATTGTGATCTGTGTTATCACAAGCCCAATATAAATCTATGAAGCCTATGATATCTAATGCACAACCAAATGTATAGTGAATCCCATAACTCATGGTTCCATGAACATATTTGAGGATGTGCTTGGCAGCCTTCCAGTGCAGATCATGGGGTTCCTGCATGTATCTGGAAACTACTCCTACCACATATGATATATTTGGATGGGTGTGGGTGAGATACAAAAGATTCCCCACCAAATGTTGATACAAAGTGTTGTCCACTAATGGTGTATCCCCACCATCATCAAGTTTGATCCTAGATAAGAAGGGTGTAGGTGCAAACTTATAGTCTGTCATGTGGAATCTACCCAAAATATCCTTGACATACTTAGCCTGAGAAAGTTTGATGTCGAAAGCATCCTAACCGATCTCAAGACCAAGAGAGAAATGCAGTGGACCCATGTCCATCATAGAGAACCTATCATGCAAAATATCTTTGACCAAAGAAATGGATGAATCAGAGCTACCAATCATCAAAAGATCATCAACATAGAGTACTAATATCATCACAGAGTCAGTAGTCCTCAACATGTAAACATTTGAATCAGATTTACATCTAAAAAAATCATGTGAAAGTAAGTAAGAATCCATATTTGCATACCATACTCTGGGTGCCTGCTTGAGGCCATAGAGAGACTTCTTCAGTATGCATACTAAAGATGAGTTATGAATGAACCCCTGTGGCTGCTCCATGTAGAAATGAATTCTTCACATCCATTTGATGAGATTCCCATCCTTTGGTTGCTGCAATGGCTAGAGCCAAGCAAATGGAGTCCATATTTGCTACAGGAGCAAAGGTCTCATCATAATCTATCCCATAAATATGTTGAAATCCTTTTGCAACTAATCTGGCTTTGTACCTACTCACCTGGCCATCTGCTTCTTTCTTGGCCCTGTAGACTCATTTTCATCTGACAAGTTTCCTCCTTGGTTGAAGTGGAACTAGATCCCAAGTCTGATTCTCTAGGAGAGAGTCGTGATCCTCCTGCATGGATGCTTTCCATAATGGATTGCCAATAGCCTCACTGAAGGTATGTGGATCAGAAGATTGAACCATATAGAAATGCATGGGCATCGTTGGTTCAGAAGTTGAAAATACATGAGAAGGATCCACATGCTTAGATTGAGTCCTCCTCAAATCTAATGGATCCCTTGTAAGGTTTCCTGCTGCCTGAAGTGTGGATTGTGCCCACTTAGGAATTTTCTGAAGCTCTGACATTGTCTCCTCATTTAGCTGTACTATCTACTCATATGCATGTATAGAATCTTGTGAATCTATGTTTGAGTATGTAACATTTGAGTGTGTGGAATCATCATCTCTGATGTCTGGAACTGATGGAAGCACAAGAGTCTCTGCATGTTGCAGTGGAGGTGCATGGAAAGGACTCTCCTCAAACTGAACAGTGCGCTCAATGATGAGCTAGTCTGTAGAGGGATCAATCAATATGTGCCCCTTCAATCATCTGGATATCCCAAAAAGATGCAAGTTGTCTTATGTGGATCTAAAGCTTTCCTATTTTCAGAAGGAATATGGGCCCATGCTCTAGATCCAAATATGTGGAAGTGTGTAACATCTGGTTTGTCACTTGTCCAAGCCTCAAAAGGTGTCTTATCCTCAACAAATATGTGAGGTGATATGTTCTGTATGTAAGTAGCACAGTTAAGTGCCTTGGCCCAAAGCTTGGAAGGAAGTTATCTTGCATGCAACATGCAACTGGTCATCTCCTTGAGATACGTGTTCTTTCTTTTAGTAGTTCCATTATGTTGTGGAGTGTATGGAACTTTGTGTTGCAACTGGATACCAGCTTCATGGAAAAAATTATAAACATCTTTGTTGATATACTCCCCCCCATTTTCTGTATGGAGGATATTGATTTTCTTCCCAATTTGTGTCTCTACTAGAGCTTTGAATTCGTTGAGATGCTCAAAAAATTTAGACTTTTTTCTGAGAAAATAAACCGAGGTATAGCCTAAGTAATAATCAATAAATGTAAGAATATACCTTGATTTACTGATGGAAGGATATGGAAATGGACCCATGAGATCACTGTGAACAAGATCCAAGGAAGAGAAGGTTCTCCTTGCCTTCCCCTTTTCAAACTTCTCTTCAGGATGCTTTCCAAGAAGGCATCCTTCACAAACCCCTTCAGAAAAGTGAATGTATGGCAAGCCTTTGACCATTCCTTGCTTGGAAATTCATTGCATGTACCTAAAGTTTAAATGACCAAATATCCCATGCCATACTCTACTACTATCATTAGCATGTGTAAGTAGCAAAGAGGAGTCATATTCATTAAACTTGGTGAACTTATACAACCTTGATTTTTGATCTACCTCACCAACTGCAATAATGGAACTATCATGCATGTCAAGTACAGTAACTGAATCTGATGTAAATTCAACCCTTTTACTTGTTGGAGTGATCTAATAAACTAAGAGTAGATTTATAGAAATCTTTAGAACATGTAAGACATTCTCAAAACTTCCATTAGGGAGTTCCACTCTTCCCTCTCCTGCAACCAATATTGGAGTATCATCCCCCATGAGAATAGGAGGTCCAGAGTATGAACTCAAATAAGTAAAAACTTCCTCTTTAGCTGTCATATGATGTGATGCACCAGAATATATAATCCATGAATCAGATGAGGAATTAATTGCAACCAGAGAATGATGATTACCTTTATTAGGTGCATGGTCTTCTTCCTTCTTCTTCTTGTCTCCTTTAGGAATGAAGTCTCCAAGGTTGTTATGTTGAAGTGTCTATGCCATAAGATCAATATGTTTCTTCATGCATGTGGATTCTTCATGATTCAGTTTATTGCAGTAAGTGCATTGTTTTCCCTTCTTCTTCTTCTTGGAATCTGAAGAGTCTTTGGAACCTGAAGAATCGTTCAAGGGTTTGGAATATCCCTCCTTCCCATTCTATTTGGATGACTCTTTTCCATCATGCATGGTGAGCGCATGTGCTTTGGGATATTTCATGAGGCCCATATGTATGAGTTTTTTTTGCTCTTGTGTAAGAGACTCAATGAACTAAGCCAACATAGGCATTTTCCAATTTGTTCCAAAAAGACATCTGCGAGAATGGAAATTGGAGACATATATAGTGTACTCTGGTCCTAGCTTGGCCAAGATTGTTAGAATAAGTTGTTTCTCTTGTGTAGACTTATCAATACCAAATTCACCCAAGATCAATAGAAAAGATTGAAATTTAGTAAAAAATCTTGTATATTATCAAAACTTTTAGGGTCTAAGGTATTCAACTCTACCTCAAGCATATGACCTCACATCTCATCCTGCTTTCCAAAGAGTCCTTCCAAGGTGGTCCAGATCTCATTTGGAGTCTTGCATGCATCAACACGAAACCATAAATCAGTGGAGATTAACTCAAGAAGTAGTCTTGTGGCCTCATTCTTACATTTTTCCCATCTGATCTTCTCAATCGCTGATGTAGGTTTTGTTTTTGTTGTCATCATCAAATTATACAATCCTTTCCTTCTGAGTTGGCATTATGCCTTGGGATTCCAATCAAAATAATTGTATGGTGTGAGGATCACCACCAATTTTTACTGTAATAAATTCATCCTATCCATCTCTCCCACTTTTTCTAAGAAACCCTAAAAATTTACTCTCAATCTGCAAGTGAAAAATTAAGAAATCACGGCAGAAAGGGCACTTTAAGGGAAAATTCGTATCAGTTTCAAAAGATGATATTGTGACTTACATTCTGATCAAACAATGAGGAATCACACCAAACGGTTGAAAACCCACTTCCAAAATGGGTCGATTTACTTCTCTTGTGGGACGTTTCCTTAAAAACTTAATATTTTTGGGAGCAATCACTGTAGAAAGGTACGAACATGGATTCATATCAGTTTCAGGAGGCCATCTTGTGGCTTACTTTTTGAGCAAACGGTGAATAATATTTCCAAATGGTTGAAAACACACTTCCAAAATGGGCCTATTTACTATCTTCATGAGTCGTTTCCTTAAAAACGCAATATTTTGGGAGGAATAACTGTTGAAACGTACGACCACAGATTTAGCTCGTTGAAACCTCGATTTTCCTTATTCTTTGGCTTGCCTGGCTTGCTCCAAGCATCATATCTCTAATACCATGTCAGTGTTTCATGGAAACCTGCACGAGAGATCTAGCTAAAGAAAGTACAAACAAATCTTATCAAGAAAAGAAGAGAGATTTGAAATGGAAGAATGAGAAAATATATTCACACTACTCCAATGAGTCGATGATTGATACATAGATCATGATCATTATGATACAATGAATGAGTGGAACACACTCATATATAGGGAAAATCATTCCATAATTAAGAAAATAAATCAAGAAGTTATCTTTCCTTAGGAATGCATGCATATATAATAGTGATGGTAAAATTAGAAAGTCTAAAATAGAACTAGTCAGTTAACTCCCACTAAACTAGTGTGTCGAAAATAGAAATTTCAGCAACAATAGTTTTATTACTCACATAATAATTATTTGCATATTTATAAGAACCCATTTTTATATCTCTCACATGATCACTTCTTGCATACGATTTACATTCTATTGTTGTATGACCAAATTTATTGCAAGAAACACAATAGCCAAGAAAGAGATTTTGGTACCGGTTTGTAAAAGGTCTTCTTGGTGGAACAACTCTTCTAAACTCATTCTTGTGGGAAGAATCATATTTTTTTGGTCATCATTTCATTTCACATTGTTGCTTTCATTCTTGATACAGCCTTTGAGAATATTGGCTAGCTTTCAGGTTTTTCCTTATTTTCCTTTTCTAATGGATTTGTGACCTTAGTGCCTACATCTCCCTCGAGGGTATTTTTTTTCATCATAGCCAAGACTTGTCTTAATGAATGGTGAACTTTGGAAACTAATAATATTATTTAATATTTCAGTACTCTTTCCCAAATTCATGCTTTTGTTCAATTGATCAATTTGTTTCTCTAGTTCCTTTCTTAAGGAAAGTATTTCAGCTTCTAGCTTTTGTAATTTTCTTCCTTTTCTTTCAGCTAGCTTCTCACCACTTCTTCTATATTTTTTTCCTCTTATAGTTGAGTCTTTAGGATGATAATTTTCTTCTTTTTTTATTCAATATCATTATCATCCTCTTCATATTTCTACAATTGTTATTTCTACTTTACATTTTTTCCTTAAGCATGTGTGTTGGCACAGGGGTAGACCCAAGGTTCAGCTCCAAGAGTGAACCAACAAGCCCTAAATACTAGCCCTTTCAGCTACACCTGTGAAGCAGATGGAGTCTCACCCAAAGCAGCTATGGGGGGGTTGCAGGACAAAAATGTCTACAACCAAGGTAATTATCAAGTGGATCCAATACTAGAACAATACAACATGCATATATCACTTATCAACTTAGATCTATTCCATACATCTATCAGATCTACCACAACAATGCAATAACAGTATATCAAGGGAAAATAACATAGCATCAATCACACACACAAGACAAATATACGTGGTTCACCCTCTCTCTAGGGATACATCCACATAATTGTGCTTTATGATATATTAAGATGAAAGCATACAATTTTGATATGCGCTCTTAACCAATAGATATTCTCTCTTCTCTCTATCTCTCCCCTTCCTGCGCACCCAGTTGCAGGGTTGATCTTCGCACCCAGTTGAATATCATACAATACCATAAGGCTCTTCACTCAACACTTCTCTCTCTCTCAACAATAATCACTCATATCAAAACAATACAACTAGATCCCATAAAATTTGAACCTGAACGAATCCTCTTCCCTCATATAGGTTCTTATTTATATGCTAAAATCACTCACTGACATCCTTAGGCTGAAACCTAGGTGTCAAAACCCTAGATACCAAAATGCTAGGTATCTAAAACCCTAGGTCAACTTGACCCACGTTTTCAAGGCTTTGCCAGCCTGTCTTTCCTTCCTTCTCACGCGGTGCTCCAAAGCATCTAACGGTGTCTTTTTCCTCTTGTTGAGTCATCCATGATCCTTATTCCTTTCTGACCTATCATCCTCAATATCCTCATCCAACGAATTTCTTTCTCGGGCTTCGCTCCATCTTTTATGCTCTTTTGCTTACTTCAACCCAATAACAGTCACTGTGTCTTCCGCGAAGTCTTCATTTTTTCTTTTCTCCCTTATTCTTTGCTTGCTTCCTTAACCAAGGGCCAACAAGCCCCCCAAAACTTAGCTGTGACTCATCCCGAGGCACTTTAGATCTGATTCTTATATTTTAATTTGACTTGAGACTACGTGGTGCAGCCTTTGCTTTCTTCTCTATGCCTCATCTCCTTCCTTATGTGGACTATCTTTTCTGTGTCTGGTACCCAGTTTCAATTACACCTTGTACCTAGACCCTTTTCCTTATCCTTTTACTTAGAGATGTAAGGCATCTGGTTTTCAGAGTTCAACTTCAGTCAAATCCCATTCACTAATCCTTCCTTCCAGTCTCCCTTTAAATTCTTTAACTACACAACTCCTCCTTCTGTAACATGAGCAACCGCATATGGCCCGAGCCAATGCATTCTGAACTTCGCAGGATGCTTGATGAACTTACTATCATATACCATCACTAGATCACCTTGTCTAAATTCCTTCTTCTCGATGTGCCTGTCATGGTAGGACTTCTCTCTTTCCTTCTATACTTGTTGATGAAATCTTACAATATATCTGTCTTCTTCAAGTTCGACCAACTGCGCGATCCTCTCTTGAACAATGCCAATGTCATCCATATCTATAAAGGAAAAAATTCTTAGGCTTGGTACCAAATATTCCATTGGCACAATGGCTTCGAGACCATATACTAACTTAAAAGGTGTCTTCATTGTTAGCTTCTTGCAAGTGGTTCTATAGGCCCACAGTACTGTTGGTACTCTTAAATCCTAGTCATCCCTATTCACACTGCAAATATTCATCGGTGTTGTTTCCAAGATCTTGTTGAATGCTTCAATGATCCCATTTTCTTGTGGATGGTAAGGTATTTTCTTTTGGTGATGGAATGAAAATTCCTTAGTCAAGACTTGAATAATAATATTTATGAAATGTGTGCCTTGATCGTTGATAAGGATCTTTGGGCATCCAAACCTGGTTATGATGTCATCAAATATGAATCGCGTAGATGTAGTGGTACTACAGTCCTTGAATGCTCTTGCTTCAACCCATCTAGTCAAGTATTTTGTCGTAGTAATAATGTACCTTTCTCCTGTGCACTTTCCTGGGGGGTTTATAGGTCCCATGAAATCAGTGGCCTATTTTTCAAATTCTTGTAGGGTCAATTGTGGTGCTAATGGAATTTCATCTCTTCTGGATGGTATTCCAACTCTTTGGCATACATCGCAGGCCTTGTAGTAGTCTTTAACGTCTCTGTGTAAGGTAGGCCACCAAAGGCCAACTCTCAGAACCTTATGCACAGTTGCTTTCCCTACGTAATGTCCTCCTGTGATGCCCTCATGAGATTCTGCAAGGATCAATGGTTGCTCTGCCTCCATAACACATCTTCTTAGTATCTCATCAGGTCCCATCTTGTATAGTTGTCTAGCTATAAGTGAGAAGTCTGCATCGCGCACTACTAGTTGTTTCTTTTGGGGAATTGTATACTCACTAGGTGTCATTCTTGTTGACAGGAACTAGTCTATTTTTGTGAAGTGGTCATCAATCTTTATAATGGCTAGCAATTGTGCATCTGGTAATGTATCCTCCAAAATAGTCATCTCTTCACCATGTTCCAACCTTGACAAGTGGTTAGGGCCTTTGTTCATTCTCCCTAGCTTTACTATGATATCAAAGTCATATTCCTAAAATAGCAGAAGCCATATACATATTCTCCCTCCCAACACTGGCTTGTTGACTAGGCATTTTAGTGTGGAGTGATCAGTAAACATTTTAAAGTGCCCTCCCAACAAGTAGTGGCGAAATTTTTGTAGCGCATAGACCATGGCTAACCCTTCTCACTCAATGGTTGTGTAGTTGACCTCTGCAGTTGATAGCTTCCTGCTAGAAAAATATAATGGATGATCAATCTCTCCTTCACCAGGTTGTGCTAACACTACTCCTAAAGAAATGGAAGATGCATCGACATGTATGTGAAATTCCTTGCTCCAATCTGGAAAGACCAGAATAGGCACAATAACCATTTTCTGTTTTAGTGTGTCGAATCTCTCCCGGCATTCTTCTATCCAACTGAACTGACAATGTTTCTTCAAACGCTTCTCCATGGGTGTTGTAATCTGGGCATATCCTTTAATGAACTTCATGTAATATCCTATGTGTCCCAGCATAGTGCGCAGCTATTTGACTGAAGTAGGAGGGGGTAGATCAACTATAATGTAAATTTTATATGGATCAACCAACAATCCCTGCTTTCATACAATATGGCCTAAAAACATTCCAAATGGTGACAAGAAGATGCACTTCTTCAAATTCAAGGCAATTTGACACTGCCTGCATTTGTCCAACTCCTGTGTCACTGTCACTATTTGAATTCTTGAACATTAGCCTTTTCAAGTTCAACCAATCTACTGTATCTTCAGGATGTTATTTTAATGCAATAGCATCTTGATCCTTAACTTCAGAAAATGTAAAAAATTTCGTCTTGGTCCCTTGATAAAATATCTCTCGGCTTGGCTATACGACTCTACTCCGTCGACAGCAAACTCGGTGATGTAACCTCCAATGGTGCTATTGAACCAATGATCTACTACTCTGGATATGACGTTATCAACTCTCTTGACATTCTTGATCAGTGCTGAGATCCAAACTACCGAAGATCTAGATCTGACCTCAAACTGGGTATCTTCCAACCTGGCTAACCACTCATATAGTTCTTGATGGATTCCTCCAAAGAATATCTCATGTGTATCAGTAAAAATATTTCTCTCCAACCAATCCTCTGTACTAAGATTATCATTCTTGTTATGGGCTTCAACGAAGTCCTTTTCTTGATCCTCTATCCACTTTTGAATCTCTGTCTTTGATGGAAACCACCTTGACATTCCCTCACGAAGATTCATGTCTCGACAATGAAACCATTTGTTGGCACAGGGGCATACCCAGGGTTCAGCTCCAAGATCGCACCAACAAGCCCTAAATACTGGCCCTTTCGGCTACACCTGTGAAGCAGATGCAGTCTCACCCAAAGCAGTTATGGGGGGGTTGCAGGACAGAAATGTCTACAACCAAGGGAATTATCAAGTGGATCCAATACTAGAACATTACATCATGCATATATCACTTATCAACTTATATCTATTCCATATATCTATCATATCTACCACATCAATGCAATAACCATATATCAAGGGAAAATAACACAAAATCAATCATACACACAAGACATATATACATGGTTCACCCTCTCTCTAGGGCTATGTCCATAGAACTGTGCTTTATGATATATTAAGATGAAAGCATACAGTTCTGATGTGCGCTCTTAACCAATAGATCTTCTCTCTTCTCTCTATCTCTACCCTCCCTGTGCACCCAGTTGCAGGGTTGATCTGCGCACCCAACTGAAGATATTACAATACCAGAAGCCTCTTCACTCAACACTTCTCTCTCTCAACAATAATAACTCATTCAAAACAATACAACTAGATCCAACAAAACTCAAACCTGAATGAACCCTCTTCCCTCATATAGGTTCTTATTTATACACTACAATCACTCACCGAGATCCTTAGGCTGAAACCTAGGTGTCAAAACCCTAGATACAAAAACCCTAGGTGTCTAAAACGCTAGGTCAACTTGACCCATGTTTTCAGGGCTTCTCCAGCCTGTCTTTCCTTTTTTCTCGTGCGGTGCTCCAAAATGTATAATGGTGGATTTTTCATCTTGCTGAGTCATCCACGGTCCTTCTTCCTTGCTGACCTATCATCCTCGATCTCCTCATCCAATGACTTGCTTTCTCAAGCTTCGCTCCGTCTTTTCTGCTCTTTTGCTTACTTTGACCTAGTAATAGTCACTGTGTCTTCCGCGAAGTCCTCATTTTTCCTTTTCTCCCTTGTTCTTTTCTTGTTTCCCTAACCAAGGGCCAACAATGTGTATTTCTTCTAGGGAACTAATGAGTTCTTCTTCAATATTCACTTCCCCATGTGTATTTCGTCTAAGGCACTAATGATTTCTTCTTCTCCTTCTGATTTTTATTTCTTATTGCCTTCACTCTCTTTATCAGTATACTTTGTATCCACGACCATGAAGAGAAATTCTTCTTTGTCAATATCAGAAACATATGCATCACTTTCTTCAGACGAGCTACTATCCTCTCTAGATTAAAAGGTCTTGTTCTTAGTATATTTTCCTCTTTTGTGTCTATAATATTTTCTTCTATTGTTATTTTCTTCTTTGATGTTATTTTCCTCATAATCATTGTATTCCCTTTTTTCATGTGGACATTTAGTAGAAAAATTCCCTACTCTACCACAATTAAAACATATGAAGGGTATCTTAACTTTGTGTTTTCCAAATCCTCATTTTAGCTTTCTCACAAATTTTTCTTATTATATATCTAAGTCATGACTGGAACGATCATAGAATTTGTGTCCTTTTTTCTTCTTTGATTCTTTAAAAGTTGCTTCCTTCCATGCTGGATTTTATTTTTCTATCCTCATCTCATATGTAGTGAGAATCCCATGCAACTCATCCATCGTTAGTTTCTTCATATCCTTAATTTATTCAATGGCACAAACCTTGGAATCAAATCTTAAGTGGAGAGACCTGAGCACCGTTTTCACAATCACTAATTCTTCAACCTCCTCACCAAGTCGTCCGATGGTGTTGACAATTTCATCCACTCGAAGAAAATAGGCTGCAACATTTTTTTTGTCTTCTAATTTCAAACTCTCGAACTATCTTCTATGAGTTTGGAGCTTTTAATTCTTCACATTATCATTTCCTTCATAGATGTTTTGAAGTTTGTCAAAAATATATTTTTTCAATTTACGATGCATCTCCTTGATATATTATGATACTAATAAACCACTCGATATAATATTCATGGCTTTTACATTATTGACACTAACCTTCTTCATGACTGCATTTGTTGGTAGAGTTGTTGGGACTATATAACTAGTCAATACTGATTTTCAAATATCAAACCCGAGAGCCATTAGATAAGTCTGCATCCTTATACTCCAGAATGCATATTTTGTTCCATCAAAAAATGGAGGCTTGTTTTTGGAGAAAGCCTCTTGACTAGCCATGTATGTTCCCAAGATCTAGCTTCCAATGATTAGATTGTTTCTAAAGGAACCTGCTTTGAAACCAGTTGTTTAACTTATGCTCATACTAAGGTGGGGTTGAATCATTATATGATACTTTTTAATTTATTTAACCATTCATCAATCATTCATTATCTAATAAACAACAATCACAATGCACAAAGTTTAACATGGAAACCCAATTAGGAGAAAGACAAAAAACTTATCTTTTATAAATGTATGTAGGAATGTAACATACCCCGCCACCCACAGGTTGGGGTGCGCTACCTTCAAGCCCACCCTTGGACTTCTTTCTCTTACCGATACCTTTTTAAATTAATAAGGATGCATAAAAGAAAATATCTAACGACATGCACAATAATAACTATAAAGCATGCATATTATAAAGATTCAATTAAGCGATAAATAAATACATAGTGGAATACATTCATATACAGGTAAATAATACCATAACAGAGAGCACTTATCTTTATAAAAGAAGACACCAACTGGCTGCAAACCAAGTACGTTCCACTCAACCGTAGACACTATTGTTCCAAATCTCAACAGAAGTTTCACCCCCGAGCCAGGGCTATGAATTCATAAGGACAATTCCATAGTGTTACTTGGCTTCCCAAACCAGTAATCACTCAAGCTCTCACAGTTTTTCCCAGCACTCGTAGAAATCCAATTACCCATCTCTCTTCTACCTAACCTACGCCACCCAAGAGAATGGACCCCCACCCTTCTCTTCCATGCAGTCCCTTAGACATTCCTTCTCCTTCCAGGGCTCCAACGCAACTAGTCCAAAATATCCATGCTAGAACTCTCAGGACTCGCAGCTATGAACAAAGTTGGACACAGGCCAACGCATCTCAGACATGCAAGCCTCAAGTCATGGATATATTACACGAGTGACCTCTACAGCCAACAATAGCATGGCTACTCTTCAGAAATTTGTTTCCCTCTCCCCAAGACAAGACACGGATGAGGAAGGATGAATGAGTGACAGGTAAGAATGGAATGAATGAACGAGTGAGAAAGTGAGAGAATGAATGAACCAGTGAATGAGCGAGTGAGCGAATGACATGTCCATTTTGCATGAGGTTAGTAATCCTTAACACAAGTGCACTAGTAAGTAATTCCTTCAACAGATTAAAATTCTCTTCACACTTAGGTGTCCATTCAAATTTAGTTCCATTCTTTTGCAAAGAAATTATGGTATGAGAAATCTTAGAGAACCCTACTATGAACCTTCTGTAGTAACCATCTAATTCCATAAAATATCTAACTTCTGACACATTTATGGGTGTTGTCCATCCTCTAATGGCTTCAATCTTCTCTAGATCTATTGTTATGCCTTGCTATGAAATAATGTGTCCCAAGTAATGGATCTTCTTTTGATAAAAAGAACACTTACTCATCTTGGCATATAATTGATGTTCTCTCAGCACTTCCAATACCAGTCTTAAGTGATGTTCATGCTCCTCTTTGGACTTGGAATAGATAAGTATGTCATCCAATAATACTACGAAAAAATTATCCAAATAATTTATGAATATGCCATTCATTAAGAACATAAAGATAGTTGATTCATTGGTCAGTCCAAATGGAACCACTACAAATTCATAATGCCCATACATGGTTCTAAATTTTGTCTTATGAATGTCTTCTTCCTTGATCCTTACCTAATGGTATCCTGACCTCAGGTCAATATTTGAAAATATCGTTGCTCCTCTTAGATAATCAAAGAGGTCATCAATTATGGGTAGAGGATACTTGTTCTTTATAGTATACTTATTTAGTTGTCAAAAGTCAATACACAACCTCAAGGTTCCATCCTTATTTTTGAAAAAAAGTATTGGTGTTCCTTAAGGTGAAACACTTAAATGTATGTACCCTTTCTTCAACAATTCCTCCAACTGCATTTGTAATTATTTTAACTATGGTGTACTCATTTTGTAAGGTGTTTTTGACACTGGGGAAGCTCCTGGAACTAAATCAATTGAGAAACATATCTCCCTTCTTGGTGGAAACCTTGGTATTTCTTGGAATACATCTTCAAATTCCTGTAGTACTGAGAAATCTTCAAGGGTTGGCCCCTTTGTATCTTCTATCTCTTCCACATGAGATGCATACAATTGGCATCCTTTTATAAAACATCTCTTCATTTGTAAGGCTGAAATCTCCCTTATAGATACGGGTTTTGGAAATCCTTTCACATTGTTCTGGTTTCCATCTCCATCAAGACAGGTAAATGTCTTGCTATGAAAATCTAGGACAACATAATTATTTTCCAACTGATCCATTCCAATTAGAATATCATAAGAACCCAAGGGTATGATATTCATATCAACAGTAGTATTCACACCATTAACACTTATGGAAAAAATTTTGACCATTATCATGGACTCTCCTTTTGGTTCCAGTGGCTAACTGAACCAAACTTGATTTTCCAAGCTTACTTTTCTCCAAATGTAATCTATCCACTATTTTAGGATCAATGTAACAATGACTTTCTACTGAATCAATTAAAATAGAAACAGATTGATTTATGATCTTACCTTCCACCTCAATAATATTGGATTAGTACTCTGTTTATCGATCATCTAAAGCTGCATAAATTATTCCCATATCTTCGATTATTGTAGCCTCTTGGACATTGTGCACAGTCTTCACTCCATCCTTTCTGTGTGGGAAATCCTTGTACATATGATCTTCTTTGCATCCCCAACATTGGATTGGTGGTCTTCCCCTTTTTCCCAAGGAATCTTGTTTCTTGGATTCACCCTTGGCATACTTATCTTGATGATTTCTATTAGGCTCATTCCTATTGAAGGGAGGTTTGAATCCTTTCCTCCTCTGATCGAACTTCTCCTTATTCTTAATCTTCCAATATTTTTGTAGGGATTCTCTTCCCTGGCCTTGCTCATACAAGTATTTATCCTTCCTGATGGTCTTAGTCAAGGTATTGGGCTCATCATACCTAATCGTTTCTTTATAAAAGGTTGGAAGTCCACTTATAAATCTTTGTATTTTAACCTTCTCATCATTAATGAACCCGACATACTTTAACAACAATCAAAACTTCTTCTCATATTCTGCCATAGTCATGCTTCACAGCCTGACTTCAAAGAAATCCTGAATTTTCTTGTCACAAAAATGCTCTGAGAGGTACTCCTTCTAAAAGTAATTCTTGAACTTCTTCCAAGATCCTACTCTCATTAATATGTTCAACTTGCTTCAGTTGATCCCACCACATTGCAGCTTTCCCGTGTAAATGGTAGGTTGCAATTATGGCTTCTAGGTTTGATTAATAGTTATGCAATTGAAAATATCTCCTGAGTCCAAGAAACCATGCCTCACCATCATCTTCCATTTCTCTTTCACCATCAAAGGATGGTGGCTCAAGCTTCCTCAACTCTCCTTGCAAACTGCCCAAATCATGTCTTCTTCTTTGGTGCCTAACAAGAGACACCTCTAGACTACTTATGGAATCTTCTAATGCATAAAAATTTCTTGTTGAGTAAGGAGGTGAGTTGTGTCTATTAGTTCTACTAGAACTTCTTGAATAACCATCTCTTCCACGATCATCTCTTCTTTCACGAAACATGCCTTCTTCCCCTCGCTCAGATCCATTCCTTGTTTTCCTCTTAAATTGGTTTAAGATCTACAACACTCAATAATTTATCTAACTTTTGTCTCTCATCAGCCTCTCATTGTCTTCTTTTTAGCTCTAAACTTCTATTTTTAGGCTTCTTACAGTTTCTATTAATGTTTCTTTCTCTCCTTTTCCCTTGCGTCCATTGGACTTTGTCTCTGCATTACCAACTCTGGTATTTTGGCCTTTGGCCTCTCTATCACGGTTGGAGGCTACCTCACCTTCTTCCATCTCTTGAATCTTCATTCGGAGTTGATATGTTTAAATCTCTTAATTCTGCAAAATCTGCAAGTGACCATTCTGTTAGAATTATGCATATAAAGAAATTTTCCAAACAATGCTACAGGTCCTTTTCTTCTTAGTTCAAGAAGAATATACCCCCATTCTCTACAAAATAATAATGTCCTGTTATCCTTGGCTAAGACAGAATTTCATTCTATGCAGGTGCTTCCCTCAAACCAGATTTCAAGTGACCATGGTTTGAATCCACGACTTAGTCCCTTCCTTAGCACCTCGCTCCATGTTCTTTCACATGGGGCTTGTGTGAGCCATAAACCCATGGCTAATCTACCTCCCAAGACCCTTATTTTTTACTTATGCATGGTACCAATGCTAGGACCAAGTCCTCTAGACTGGGTCCTTCGTCTGTTCTTTGTTGTCAACTCTTGTTTCCTCCTAGAGTTACCCTTCACTGAAATCTCCATTAGCTCCACCACAATAATCAGACGGTCGAGATTTAATCTCCTGTCAAATGGATGACCTCACCCCCATTTGGAGGCTTCACGATATTGATGGTATGTGTCAGGCTGCTAAATTGAAGCTTTTAAGTGTCCTGAATCACTAAATTGTCAAACCAGGGTTGGTATACTTCGAGCTGATACACAGTATGTGCAGGCAAGCGTCTAGTCTTTATTTGAATGCTATCCTAAAAATGAAACAT
>ML804341.1:107836-129804 GCA_009831015.1 Picea engelmannii | reverse complement strand
TTCCACCTTAAATGCATTCTCCAATGATTTGGGTTCCCAAAGGAAAACCTCATGTTGAATGTTATCCTTTAAAGTTCCTATGAATACATCAATCAAGTGCTCATCTGGAATATCTGTTACCTTTATATTCAATCTTTGGAAGTCCTCAATGTGCTCGGTAACTGAACCTTTTTTCTTGAGATTTATCAATTGGCTAAAGAAGGTATTGCTCCTTGTATCCTCATAGTGTGCTATCATTTCTTCCGTGAAAATTGTCCAAGTGACGAGTGATTTGCGAGAACAAAGCCATCGATACCATACAAATTGATTGGGTTCTAAATATAAAGAAGCAATTCATACCTTTTGTGTATGTGGCACATTATGTAGATCAAATAATTGCTCCACCTGAAGTATCCATGTGATTGGGTCCTTCCTATCAAACTTCCTCATATCAATCATAGGAACGTGGTTGGTCTTCACCCCAAAGTTGGAGTTTCTCCATTCTTGATTCACCTTCCTTGTGTCCTCATCCTAAATTTCATGGGATGCATTTTCACTTTCAGGTGTCTTCTCTGTTATGAAATTTTGCAATACTTCCATGATATCCTCTTTTAAACCATCCATCTTAGTATTTATTGCCTCCAAATTAGCTTCCACTCTTGTAGTTCATCTTTTGTTACTATCTTCTTTTGTAAATCATTTATGTCCCTACGCATTTCTTCACCTTCATCAAGAGTCCAAGTAGGATTTTCTTGAGGCTTATTTGGTGTAGAAATTCCCTTTTTGGGTGGCATGTTGGCCAAGTATCACTTTTGAACCTTGATTTTGAGGTGGTTCTGCTAGACAATATTTCTTCTATTGTATCTCCCAAGTTTCAGCCCTTATGGGTATGAAACTTTCTTTTATGTAGTTCTCTGATATTTCTTCTCTCCAATGCCACAGGTCTGATAAAAATTGGATGTGCCAAGTGGAATTTATGGTAACTTCCCACAACTTTGCTTATTTTTGGCCTTTCCAGGAGATCTCACTTGTATAGCGTGCCCTGCACAAAATAATTGATATAAAATTCTGAAACTTGTACTAGAAATACTACAGAATGTCTAATATCCAATGAAACTGATCTCACTCAATTTGGATACTCTAGGAATAAGTGATGTTCATTTTACCTGGAACACCTTCTTGAGACTAGTCAATAGGACTAGTCAGATACCCTCTCTTCCATAGGGTGTATCTACAAATGTAAGATTACCAAGAAGATGAATGTTTTACCACAGATACCTTACTAATTTCTATGAATAGCCTCCAAAGTTTAGGGTCTGAAACATTGCAGAATTTTTTTTATAGAGAAACTTCAACAATGACTCAGTTCAGGACGATTCCAAAACCCTATCTTGCACGGGTTGTATCTCTGAATGTATAAATCCTCAGGAGATGAAATTTTAAAACAACGTACCTTGATCCATCTACTAAATATCCTCCAAGCCGTTTTTCCTAAAATATTGTAAAAAAAAAAGTTATAGTGAAAATGCCAAGGTGTCTCAGATGTAGCAGCGAAACCCCAAGACCTTAAGCTCTGATACCATATGTTAAGAACCAAATATCAATATAGCATAGAAAAACCTCATAATAAGTACTCAACACATTGAAATAGAGATAATTTCAGATAATAAGCCTCTTCAAGGGGGAAACCTCCTTTTACCCCACATAAATGTTCAAGTACAAGATGACTCCAAATGAAAATGTCTCCTTGGTATATATAGGAGACTAGGAGGTATAATTACAACTAATGGAATAAAGCCAACATAAATAAAATAACATTACTAATGTAATATTCCCCAATTAAGGGGTAATGAGCTAATATTAGGGCTTAACACCTTCCTTGTTTTAGTTTTGCTTTCTTGTCATTCCATTTTTCTTGGAGAGCACTCTTTTCTTATTCTGTAGCATTGTGTTGTTCTTCAAGTACTCCATGTACTTCAAACAAATCCTATATGGATTTCTCTACTTCATCTTGTGATTTTCAACGTTGAGCCTCAAATGAATCTGTGATTTGGTGGAGTTGATCTGGCTCATCTCCTACTTCTGGTGTTCCGACTAACAAGGGTGCATTGGAGATTGTGCGCTTCGACTAAAGTGCCTATTGCACTCCTTGGAGCTCTATCTCGATCTGACTGTACATCAACTCCTGCTTCTCTATTGTCTCCATTGCAACATCATTCAGAGATGTGACAATGAAGTTGAAGTCATCTTGGGTCAGTGTGTTCTGCAGCTTAGTCACGGGAGATTTAGACTTCTTTCGGGAAGAAGGTTTCTGAGGTGAACCCTTCCTCTTATTCAAATTTTTTTCTTCATCTCTGCACTTGTGTTCAACTTCTTATAACTCTTCACCATCACCTTCTTTCTCTGGCATGATGGAAGAAGTATTCACCAAGGCACTTCTTAAGTCTTTCACTTCACTGATCTTCTACCGCATGCTAGGTCTGGGTATATCCTATGCAATTTATGGACTGTCTACGTCAGATATCTCTGTAGGGTCATCTGGAACAAGGAGGTCCACCGACCATTCCTTTTTTATCTCCTCCAGATCTTCTTCTGATAATTTATAATATGATTGTAACTATTGCTTGTGCTCGTCAGCGCGCACTGTGATGTAGAGAAAGTGGTTTTCTTCATTGAACTTCATCAGGGGCCAAAACCTGTGGAGTGTGTTCAAAGTGATGCCCAGTGTATCCTGGATAGCTACCTTCAACTGATTAAAATATGAATGAAACATGACATTTGACTGCCATTTTTTATTCATATCTTTCGAGTACTATAAGGTACTGAACTTCGCATCCAATGGTTCAAAGGCTTCGATGTCCAGGAAGGTCGCACCTTCCAGCATTTCCCATGAAATGAATGTGATCAGTATGAGAAGCCAGTAGAAATGGAACTCATACCCTTGGTCCTAAGCTTCCCTGCAATCAAGCTCTAGCTAGTTTACAAGGTATTGTGCCCAATTCATCTATACACCCTCCACTCACTTCCCAGCGAGGTCTACTACGAATTTGGTTACTTGGGTGGGCCGGTTCTTGAAAACTAATTTCCCAGCAATGAGTTGACAGGCTAGGTGCACTACGTCATTCTGAATAGAGGATACCTTGTAGCCTCGCATACCCTTCTCGACATTGCCATACGTATCCTTTATCTTCTGCACAAGAGCATGATCCACGGTCTTGTTGGGGTAAAAATCATGTGGGTTGGGGCCTTGCATGCTAATATCGGTGATATGATGGATCAAGTTCGGATCCACTATGATGTGGCGGTTCAACCATAAGTATCCTCCAGGGTAGAAGGACAACAACAATTTAATGCATGCGTTCACTTCTTGATGTCGTCTGAAGTGCGGGATATTCATCACATTAAGTAGGGTAGATTGTGCGAGGTTATGGGTCCAAGGCTGGGGATAATATTTGAATTATTTCCTTTCATCTTAGTTAGATACTTATACGGGGCGAGCATGTTGTAAGATTTACGATCTCCAAGGTTGAATTCACTAAAATTCAGCACTGCTATCTTATCCTGGTATGTGCGAACTACGCACACCCCTTTCAAGAGGTATGCAATGACCAAAGCATACTTAAAATCCCTGGGCACGCTGTCTCTGTTCATTGCGCTTCTCAGAGGAGGTATATATGTAGGTAAGATTCTCGAAATCAACTTGGCATTTGCGAGATCGTCTCTATGTTTCGTTCTCATCTCTGTCATGATTCTGGAAGTTCCTGTTGCGTGAGAAGTCGATGGAGAAGCGTGGATTCCTCTTGTCGATGATGCTTGCACACCTATAGACATCCTTCTTTCCGACATGAATTTCTTGGTCCTGAGATCAACGAGTACTTCCTTCGCAGATTCTTCAAGTGTGCTAATCTCCTCGGACATACGTGCTCAAGGTTAATAATATCAGGTTCACGAAGAAATGTAGAAACGACAATAAGATGGAAAGTGAGAGCGTAATGATCACTGGATGATCTTAATCAAGGTTGTGAGCTCAAACTCTCGATTTGGAAAAAGTGTTCTTTGTGCATGGCACGACAAGATAAAATAGGTAAGTCGATAACGATTGGCTCACAATGGTCATGACCCTCCAATAAATCTTGTTCGATCCATTATGGCATGGCCCAATGGTTTGATGATGCCTCTTTATTTTTTTTCTGCCCATTCAGGGAGGAAGTCGAAAGGATATATCGGTCCCACGACTATATTGCTTCATCATGGCAAAGTACTCTATGTCATTCTTTTGATAGCTTGGAAAAGCTCCAATTTTGCAATTTTTCTTTCTGCAAGGTCTCTTCTAGAACCTCCTGTAACCTTTCAATATTATCCCTTTTCTTTCTTAACTTTCTAGCCTTCTTTCCAGTGAGCTTCGTCTCTATAATGATTTTATCATTCTAAGTCTTTTCTTCTTTGGTATTAGTTACTTCGCACTGTTGAAATTTTTTCCTAGGGTTCTTGTGTAATACTTCTTCCTTGTATGGGATACGTAATTCAATCTCCCGGGGATCCTCTATTTTTCTCTTAGCCTCGACATCTGAATTGCTAGTATTAAATATCTATGATCTTCTCTTATGTTCCTCAATCAAGTGCACTATCCTTTTGGTCATAAATTCTTTTAACTCTTCTTCTTCTATTCCAAAACTTCTTCTTCCTCCTTTCGTCTAGCTTGATCTCTATCAATCCAAGGTTTTCCTATTAGCATGGTAAACGGGGCTTTGTCTTCAACAAATTTAATAATCTCAAAGTCCTCTTCTATCGAAGCTCCATTGATAGTCATAGGTATTTGGGAAAGCCTTCCACATAGGTTTACTAGCTTTCCTCTCAATAAACTTATTCCTCCTAGGGAAGGGATCATAGTAGGGATTCCTATAGCTTCCCAGGTTCTTTCTAGCATAATATTCATCTATGTTTCTTCATCCAAGACACAGCCAATGTTGAAGTGCCCTATTCTTGCTTCGATGCATTCCTTCTCTTTGAATATCTATGATAAGTTGACATGTCGATGTTCATTCAGGGTCTCTTTTACTTGTATAAATGCCTTCTCTGATTCTTTCTAGGGTTCTGCCTTTTCTGGATCTTCCTTAGGGTTTCCTTGATTCAGATTCATTCCTTCAATCTTAGCGATCATTCTATTGAAATCCAACACTTCATGCTCCATGTATTTTCAACAAAGACAATTAGATCTCCTTCCAGGGCATTCCTTAGCAATATGTCCTAGTCTTCTACAACTGTAAAAGAGGGTCAATCCTCTCTTTCTTTTAAATGATCCCCAACCTCTTATGTAATATGGACTAGGATCATGGTAGCTAACTTGAAACAAATTCTTTCTAGGATCCTGCATCCATTTGTTAGTCCAAACATTCTTTCTATGCATAGGTATAACATATCTATCATTATTCTTATCAGATCTATTCATATTAAATCTTCTTTCATCTATTAATGCCCTAGTTTTTAAGCTAGAACAAAATCTATCAAACATACCTAGATCCATATTCTAGAAACAAAAATTTTCACTTATCTTACTTTTACAGAGCACAAATCTTTCATATTTAGAACTTCTTTAACTATTCTTACCTTTATCAGAGCACAAAGTTTACAGATCTTACCTCTTTCAATCAAAACTTCTCGCTTTTACCTTTCTTGGAGCACAGAGCTTTCAGATCCTGCTTCTTTTCTACAGATCCGACCACCTTTCTTTCAGATTTGGCCTTTTCTCTTAAGATCCGACTTATTTATCTTATATCTAACCTTATTTATTTAGTACAAATCTTTATATATCAAGTAGAATATTGTGCACTATGGCATAGAGCTTTCACAGTTTCAGGATGAATCTTTGCACTGAGATTCCTTTTTCTTAGTTCCCAGCAATCACAGTTTCAGGTCTCGGCAATGGAACCATTTGTTGGCACAGGGGAAAACCCAAGGTTCAACACTCAAGAGAACACCAACAAATCCCTAACTACCGGCCCTTTCGGCAACACCTACGAAGCAAATGAAGTCTCACTCGAGGTAGAGGCAAGGATGGTTGCAATACTCAGGTGTTTCCAACCTTAGCTGGGACATAGATCTATGATTATATCACTTACAGAGTACTTATCATAGATCATTCGTCAATATTCAACCCTTATTATACTTTGCAGATAGCACAAAGCATCGCAACATTTACTTAGATCTAAGGTATCTCAATACTTAGCAACAGTAAAGCAGATCAGATCTGGTAAGTCAACACTAAGCAACTTCATACATGTCATATCCAACATTCACACACCTCTAAGAAGCACAAAGCATAAGTAGATATATCTAAATATATAAAATCACTTAGAAAAAGAAGGGATAAACACATCAAGTCGAAGCACAAAGCATAACACACAGATTTACGTGGTTCACCCCCACCCTGGGGCTACGTCCACCAACTCTTGTTCTTTATTAGTGTCTTGAATCTGTTATAGCACAGAGCCACCAAAACCCTATTGCGCACAGGACATAAGATCTGCACAACTCGCTAGATCTTTCTTCCTTGTGTTACAACACAAAGCCTTTTCCAACTTCCTACAATGACTAGAACTTAGCCCTGCAAGTATCATATAGGCACAAAGCAGTTACAGACCTTACTTTCACTTAGCATACATCACATAGATGTCAATCTTATACTACTAATTTCTTGCCTATCCTTCTATTTATACATACAAAAACGGCCTAAGCATGGGTAAACCCACAGGTCAACATCCCTTTCCCATTACATATTCCCAAAGCCCAAAAAGGGACCCAAAAGTGGGTCGAGATTCCTCAATATCCTCTTCCTCTGGCGCTCTATCTTGGATAGGCTGTCGAAGTCCCAAAAACAGTCAAACATGACCAGAATTATCCCAAAACTTGGTCAAGGGCCAACAAGCTCTGATACCAATCTGTAACATACCCCGCCACCCACAGGCCAGGGTAAGCTACCTTCAAGCCCACCCTTGGACTTCTTTCTCTTACTGATACCTTTTTAAATTAATAAGGATGCATAAAAGAAAAGATCTAACGACATGAACAACAATAACCAGCAAGCATGTATATTCTAAAGATTCAATTTAATGATAAATAAATACACAACGGAATACATTCATATACAGGTAAATAATACCATAAAAGAGAGAACTTATCTTTATAAAAGAAGACACCAATTGGTTGTAGACCAAGGACGTTCCACCCAACCGCAGACACTATTGTTCCAAATATCAACAGTAGTGTCACCCCCGAGCCAGGGCTATGGATTCACAAGGACAGTTTCAAAGTGTTACTTGGCTTCCCAAACCATTCAACACTCAAGCTCTAACAAGTTTTCCCAGCACTCACAGTAATCCAAGTACCCATCTCTCTTCTACCCAGCCTATGCCACCCAATATAATGGACCCCCACCCTTCTCTTCCATGCATTCCCCCAGACAGTCCTTCTCCTTCTAGGGCTCCAGCGCAACTGGTCCAGAATCTCCATGCTGGAACTCTCAGGACTCACAGTTTTGAACAAAGATGAAAACAGGCTAACGCATATCAGACATGAAGGCCTCAAGTTAGGGTTGGATTACACCAGTGACCTATACAACCAACAATACCATGGCTACTCTTTAGCAATTCGTTTCCCTCTTCCCAAGCTAAGAAATGGATGAGGAAGGATGAATGAGTGATAGGTAAGAATGTAATGAATGAACGAGTGATAAAGTGAGTGAACGAATGAACCAATGAATGAGCGAATGATCAAATAAGCGAATGAGAAAACCCCCCAACTAGACCAAGGGTGGGTTTAATTAATTTGTGGGGAATCAAGACCCTCCTGGCCTCCCCCCCAAGAATCTCACATAATTGATCCACTTGCTTAGACAAAGGGTTAATCAAAATAGGAAATAAACATTTATCCCCTCAAGCCCCCTCTCTTGTGAAATCATAGCCCCCTATAACTCTAGTCCTTGTCCATCTAGCAGCCATCGATGTGTTTATTATTAACAATGATCAAAACATTACATTTCTTAGGCACACTAGCCTCTTTTAATTGTTTGGGCCCTCTAGCCTCTTGAAAATTAACAAAATACATTATTTAATATGGGGCTCAAAACCTGGGGTGTTACATTATGGTCAATAACCTTCTTCCTTACCAAATTTTTTGGTGGAGTTGTTGGCACTATCTAACTAGTCAATATTGATTTTCAAATATCAAACCCAAGAGCCATTAGATAAGTCTGCATCCTTATACTCTAGAATGCATAGTTTGTTCCATAAAAAAATGGAGGCTTTTTTTTGGAGAAAGCCTCTTGACTAGCCATGTATGTTTCCAAGATCTACCTTCCAGTGATTAGACTGTTTCTAAAGGAACCTTCTATGAAACCAATTATTGAACTTATGCTCATACTAAGGTGGGGTTGAATCAGTATATGATACTTTTTACTTTATTCAACCATTCATCAATAATTCATTAACTGATAAACAATAATCACAATGCACAAGGTTTAACATGGAAACCCAATTAGGAGAAAGAAAAAAAACATTATCTTTTGTAAATGTCTGTAGGAACCAACCTACTGGAGACACCATTCTACTTAAATGATCACCAACTTAGCAATATATAGGAACCAACCTACTAGAGACACCAGTAGACCACTTGATATAATATATTTTGTTCTCCTTGATAGATTATGATTCTAATAGACCACTTGATATAATATTCATGGCTTTTACATTATGTTCACTAACCTTCTTCTTGACCACATTTGTTGGTGGAGTTGTTGGGACTATATAACTAGTCAATACTGATTTTCAAATATCAAACCCAAAATCCATTAGATAAGTTTGCATCCTTATACTCCAGAATGCATAGTTTGTTCCATCAAAAAATGGAGGCTTGCTTTTGGAGAAATACTCTTGACTAGACATGTATGTTCCCAAGATCTACCTTCCAGTGATTAGACTATTTCTAAAGGAACCTTCTCCAAAACTAATTGTTTAACTTATGCTCATACTAAGGTGGGGTTGAATCAGTATACGATACTTTTTACTTTATTTAACCATTCATCAATCATTCATTAGTTGATAAACAATAATCACAATGCACAAAGTTTAACATGGAAACCCAATTAGGAGAAAGACAAAAAACATTATATTTTATAAATGTCTATAGGAACCAACCTAATGTTATAGATATTGTAGGAACCAACCTACTAGAGACACCATTCTACTTAAATGATCACCAACTTAGTAATATGTAGGCACCAACCTATTGTAACAATATTTTCAAGAACCATCCTACTAGAGACACCAATCCCCTCACATGAGCACCCACTCAAACAAATATGTGTAGACACCAATCCAAGATCTTCATGCACATAGTACTTCTGATTTCACTTGCATGCTTCATTCCACAAACATTCCTTCAAACCCTAGTCACATGTATCATGCATTCTCTAAAGAGACTCATAGAATCATTCCTAGAATATAATCCCTGAAAGCAACATCATAACCTCATAATAGTGCACTTTTCATCGTAATGGACCTTCAGTCCTTCATAGCTCACCTTAAGACCAAGAAAAAACCCTTAGACTTCTCTTGGACACCTTTGTATCCCAAAGAGACACCCAAACTCCTTTAGTGCACCTCAAATTACTTTTTCCCACCTCAAGCTTGATCTATTGCTTGGTTTCACTAAAAATTCACACATCTATCATGTATTTATAGTAATTATGTTCCCATTTTCAAGGCCAACCTGTAAATACTAGTTGAGCAGATCTTAATTTTCTAGTTGGTTTGTCGGACATAAAAATGCATATCTCCTCATTCCCGGTGAGTTATAGGGAATGTCATATACCATTGGAAAGGTGTCTGAATAATATTTCTAAGCATATAAATTTTGATCCCATTTTATCTAAGTATGTAGGGTAAAAATTTCTTCAAAGATAGGGTATCCAAACTTATCATGAAAAGTCCAAAAATAATACTTTCAACAATCTCCATCTTGCAATATTTAGCTTGTACATTTGTAGGATTGTAATATTTATATTTTATATCTGTAATATCACCCTATATTTGAAACCAATGACAACAATATTTCCATAAGGATAATTTAGAAAGAAATGGTTTAGGTTTAATAAACATGTGTAAACTCTCCCCCCTTGGACCCCTTCTCTCTCTTGTGGAAACTAAGCCCCCAAATCTCCATCTATGTCTGTCCACAATTAGTGATACATTTAATTCATTATATTCGATTTACATCATTTACATATTACATTTCTTTGGCTCTCAGCCATACATCACATTTACAATATACATCGCTATTTTGGGGTTTGAAAATGGGGATGTTACATGTAAGTTTTTCCACCTCTACCATGATGTTGCTTTGTTGTTCTAGGAATTTTGGTTATGAAATGTATAGTAATACTTCCCATTTCCATTCAGTAATGTGCAATGGTTGTAGTAATCCAACTAGATTTTTTTACTCATCTTTTAACTTTTGACATTCCATGCAGCTTGCTATATAATCAACCACATGTTTTTTCATTCTAGGCCAAAAATACTAGCCTCTTACGGTTGCAATTGTATTATGGTACCCTATATGTCTAGCATATGGAACATTTTCCATCTCCTTTAAAACTAAATTTATCAATTCTTGATAATTATGAACATAAAAATTGTTCATGTACAAGAGGATTCCATCCTCTTCCAGGATGTAGTCTTTAAGTTTTAGTTATGCATTACCCTATTGTAAGCCTTATTTAACTTGAACATAATGTTGGTATAATTCTACAGTTTCCAAAACTCCTCTTTTTAAATTTGAATTGTACATACTAATGGTTGTATCATGTTTTTCATGCACCCTCCTAATAAGTGGATCAACCACTTTATTCTCTTTTCCCTTGATGTGCTTGATGTCAAAGTCATATTCACTAATAAATTCCATCCATATGATTTTTCTGGAATCTAGTATTGGATCTTCAAACAAGTATTTCATACCACTATGGTATGTCCTTATCTTGAATCTTCTAACCATGAGATAACACATCTACATTTTTAGCACATGAACAATAGATGCAAGTTCCAAGTGACGGGCAACACAATTTATTTCATTCTCTTTGAGTTTCCTATATTCATATAAAATGCCATGCCCATTTTGGGTAAGAAATCCCCCAATTCCTTCTTTTACTTTCATCTATGCACACAACAAAATCCTCATTTGGATATGAAATCTTTAAAATAGGTGATTTGGTTAATAATTTCTTCAAGTGTTGGAAACTCTCTTCACGCTCAATAGTCCATTCAAATTTTATTACTTTCTTTTCTAGCAATGTGTTGGATGTGCAATCTTGGATAAACCTTCAATTAATCTACCATATTGACTAGCTATACCCATAACTTATCTCACCTATGAAATTTTCTTGGGTGTATGCCTCAATATTGTCTATATCCACTGATATTCCCTTCTCTGAGACAATGAGACCCAAGTAGTGGGTTTTCCTTTTACAGAAAGTGCACTTGCTCAATTTGGAATACAATTGATGCTCTCTCAACACTTTTAGTACCAAACTCAAATGATTCTCATGCTCCTCCTTTATCTTGAATTAGATAAGAATATCATCCAAGAATACAATGACAATTTTTTCTAGGTAATGTCCACACACTCCATTAATCAAACACATAAAATCAATTAGCACATTTGTCAACCCAAAATGTAACCACTACAAATTCATAATGGACATACCTTGTTAACAAGGATATTTTGTTGGTGTCTTCTTCTTTGATTCTCACCTAATGGTAATCTAACCTCAGTTTAATCTTGGAAAATATCCTTGCTCTCAGTTGATCAAAAAGATCATTGATCCTTTGTGGAGGGAACTTACTCTTTGTAGTAACTTTGTTCAATTATCTTAATTCAATACATAAACTTAGATTCCCATCCTTTTTCTTCAAAAAAATCACTAGAGAACCCCAAGATCACTAGAGAACTCCAAGACGAAACACTTGGGAATATGTACCCCTTATTCAACAACTCTTCTATATGCATCTACAAATATTTTATCTCTAGTGTTCTAATTTTGGAGGGAGCCTTGGACATTGGGGAAACTCCAAGAATTAAATCAATAGAAAATTCAATGTCTCTCTTTGGTTGAAATCCTGAAAAATTCCCTAAACACGTCTTCATACTCTTTCAAAACTGAACAATCTTCTAGATTTGACACTCCATCCTTGGTTGTCTCTTCCATATATGCTACATATATTTGGAACCCTTTTCTAAAAATTCATTTTAGATACAAAGATGAAATCTCTTTGATGGATATAGGCCTTGGAATACTTTGAACAATCCATAAATTCCCTTCCTCATCAAGGCATATGAAATCCTTATTGTATAAATATAGGATAACATGATGCTTGTCCGACCAATACATACCAATCAAGAAATCCTATGAACCAAGCGTTATGATGTTCAAATATGCCTTTGTGGTGATTTCATTCATGTTCACTAGGGAATCCCTGACAAGTTCATTGATTTTTCTCTTGGTTATAGTGGCTAGCTGAACCAACCAAAACTTTTCATTCTTACATATATTCAACTTAAAACTTTCAACTAGTTTAGGATCTATATATATATGACTAGCTAAAAAATAAATCAAAAATAGCTATGGGTTGATTATAAATATTATTTTCCACCTCAATCATATGGGATTGATATTCTTCTTATCTATTGTCAAAGACTACATAAATCCTTGACATGCTCTTTCTCATGTCCTCGATTTTAACAACTTCTTGAATGTTTTGCACAATCCTCATACTATCTCCCTTTTGAGGATGGTCATTATACATGTGGTCTCCCCAAAATCCTTAACACTTTATGGGTTGTTTCCTTGCCCTCTTCTGGAAGGAATATATCATCCTAGGTTCATTTTGTGCTTTCTTCCCTTGTTGATATGACTATGAACTATTCCTAAAGAAAGTTGTCTTCAATCCTTTATTCCTCTATTCCATGTTTCTTTTCCTTTTGTCATCCAAATATTTTTGAAAAGATGGAATTCCTTTATTCTTCTCATACAAATACATAACTTTCCTTATGGATTCCTATAAATTATTGGAATCATCAAATTGAATTGTATCCTTTTAGAATGATGGTATTCCACTCACAAATATATAAATTTTAACCTTCTCATCCTTGATGAAACCCACATACTTCAAAAGCTCCAAGAATTTCTTTTCAAATTCCTCCATGGTCATGCTTCCTAATTTAAGCTCAAAGAACTCTTGCATCTTATTTTCATAATAGTGTTCTGAAAAGTAATTCTGCTAGATATATTTTTTGAAATAATTCCCAAAAACTCTCTTCTCATCAATATTATTTACCTTTTTCATCTAGTCCCACCACATGGAAGCTTTCCCTTGAAGATGATATATGGAAATCCTTTCTTCCATATTTGATGAATAATTTTGTATAATTTCCCATGCCCAATAACAAGGCTTCAACATATTCACCCTTCCTATGTTATCCATTAAATATTGGTGGTTTGATATTCCTAAGATCTCCTTGCAAACTATCTAACTTGAGCATTCTCCTCTGATGTCTGACAGGAGACCTACTTGTGTTTCTCTATGATTCTAAAAACTCATGTTCTCTTTTGGTTGAATGTCCAAGTGAATGACTATGTCTACTAACACTTTTTGAGTGGCTAGATTCCCTATGATCATCCCTCCTATCATGATATCTGGGTGCTACTGCATGTCTTACATTGGAAACATGTTTTGTGTTGGAATACTTATTGAATTGTATTTGCAAGTTATTTAGGCTATGTAGTAGTTGAGTATTAATTTGATTGAAATCCTCCTAAGATACTATCAAATTTTAATTATCTTCTGTATAGCTCTACATTTCCCTCTTTAGGATTTTCATTCTCTCAACCAGCTCTACTGACTATACCCTACTTGTATGCCCATTACACTATGTTTATGTGTTTCCCAAGTTGATATTTAATCCTATGATTCCATCTCCATATCTATAAGAACCTTATGAATCATCCATATTTCTATTCCTCATTTATGAAACTAATCTATCCTACATGTACCCCTAATTGTGCAAAAATGTCCATGCAAAAATTATTGTTAGAAATTATGCACATTGTAATAGTTTCATTAATTAAGCTACATGTCCTTATTCATCTCAATTTATGAAGAAAATCGATGCACTAATCCAAATTTTGAACCTTCAAACATAATATCCTTTGACTCAGCTTTCTAATGATTATACTCATGCTTCATTCTAATTTTGGGTTGAAAGTTATGGATTTTTAAATTTTTCCATTTCTACTCAATTATGCCCTTTTTTCACTGGTGCAAATTGACCCAAAGGCCTACTTATGCCACTTGCAAAAGAAATATGGTGAGAAATAGGAAAACTTTTATATTATGTGTATATAATACTCATCATGGTGAGTACACAACAACTTTCAGATTGGGTATCCAATACTCCATTAAAATCCTGCATCAATATGAAATTATCAACGTTGTCCTTTTAGAATTTTCTCCATTTTAGAATCCCACAAACAGAGAGAAACTAGGAGAAATTTAGTACAGAAAAATTTCTGACTTGTAGAGGAGGTAAAATGTTGAGTAAATACATTTTTCCATATTTGTGATCTGGGGTTTTCCTCGGAATATCCAAAAAATCCCCAAAAAGCGTCGTGGAATAGTGGATTTTGGATTGTTTTTATGTCTCCATTCCAAACGCCTTGGAATTTGGTCAATTTATCCATTGGGTTTCTTCATGTATGCTCCCTTGAATCATTGTACAAAATTCATTAGCAATAGGGCCTTTATCAAGGAGTGCCACCCTTTTCTTCAAAAACCATTAATCTATAATTTTTTTAAATATGGAGTAGAATTGGTCAGTTGACCTCACTGATATTTTTGTAGTCCTCCTCATTGCGTACCTAACCCTAAACGTTCACCTAGTTATGAGATTTGCTTCTCTTGTTATGGATAAAGCAATATTTAATCCCTAGACGATTTTTTAACTTTACTTTTGGTGACATCACACTAATGTCCACCTATCAACCTCTAACATGTCCATGTCCTCATCCTTATTTTATTCTCTTTTGGTGCTCCACTTTTACTTTGCATCGAGGATAATATTAAGGATGGAAATTTATTTTTAAATGTAGAAACCTTGGCAAATCTTACTAGTCCCTAATATGTAAACTATAAAATGTTTAGCGATTTTTTTTAAAATATTCAAATTTCTAAAGATTTTGCATAGTTTGTATAATTTTTTGATGATTTTTGAGGTGAAATAATTTTATCCTGTAGAATTTGGGAGAATATTTTTTTATAAAAAATGGAAATTGGTGAATCATTTTTGGGGAAAAAACATGGAAAATTATCCCATGGGAAATATTCGGGTGACTCTCAATCCGGGATCCAACCCTTCCTCAAAAGAGACCAAAAATCACTTTACCTTGACGATCACCATTCACTTTAACTTCATATTCCAATTCATCCTTCATCAGTGACCCAAAGTAACTACTCCATCAACGAACCATAATAATTTTTCCATCTATGAACTGAAATAACTTCCCCATCAATGAATCGAGATAACTTCTCCATTGGAAAAAAAAATATCTTTGTATTGGCAGGAAAAAGTCATTTTCCATCGGTGGACAAAATAAACTTTCCTTTCGATGGTCAAAACAAAAATTTATTTGGTGAAAAACATTAACTTTTCTTTGGTGGCCAAAATAAAATTTTATTCGGTGAACAAAATAAACTTTTGTTTGGCCTTTGTCAACCCATATAAAATTTTCTTTGGTGAACAAGATAAAATTTTATTCAGTGATTGAAGTAAAATTTTCTTTGGTGGATGAAATGAACTTTTCTTTGGAAACCAAAATAAAATTTTATTTGGTGGCTGAAATAAAATTTTCTTTAGCGGATGCAACCAACTTTTCTTTAGCAACCAAAATCAACTTGTCTTCCAGCAAACTCATTTAACTTATAAATTTGTATCCCACTCTGAGATGAATCTAGGCCATTGATCCCATATGATCCTAGTTGTTGATTTCACCAAACTTCAAAGCCACCATGAAAGCACCAAATTCATCCTTCTAATCCAAATGATCCTTGCAATTACCATATTGACACAACTAACATTCTCTTTGACGAGTCTAGGAGAACATTTTACCTAGATTTTCTCAAGAATTTAGGGATTTTTGCCAAATTTTTTCCAATTTTCCCCAATTGTGCACAAAAAAAATTTGTTAAATAGTTGTCCTGGAAAAAAAAGTCCTCCTCTAAAATATATGGTCTCTATCCCAATGAAACTCCAATGTTTAAAACTTCATGCTAATACCAATATGCAATGTACCTGGTACCCTATGTGCTCCATTGAAGAAACAAGGTACTTCGGATCTTCATTAATCAACCAAAATGACATACTTTGATGTCGATTAAAATGAATGTGTGCATCATAACATCTAATATAAACAACAATCATTCATATCTAGAATTATAAATGTGGACTATTTTTCAACCATAATCGTATTTAAATACATAGAACGCATAATAAACACATCATTCAAGCATAACATTAAAACTGTAAATAAACACAATGATTAGAACACTTACCTTTATAAATATTTACACAGTTGGCTATAAACGATGGGCGTTCCACCCAACCATAGACTCTAGTACTCTAGTTTTCTTATCAGTAGGTCACCCCCAAAATGGGTGATCCAAAAAATCCATAGATGTTAATCTATTCTTAAATACACATAAAAATCCAACTGGATTTGAAATATAAATGAATGTTTTTATTGTTTGCAAATAATATCAATTCACTTACTTATCCAAAATCACTTAAATGATAAATAACTTGCAAGATAATGAAATGGAACAACAATAATAACACACATAGCACCAGTTTGTTAACGGAGTTCACACATTTTGGGCTATGTCTCTGGGTCTGCTTCCAATTGAGACCACTTATTAATTCCCAAATTTTTGTGTTATTACAATTCAACTTTTTATCTATTGCTCAAACTCAGAAACAGATTGCACCATTGAATTCCTCTTGAAATTCTAAGAAAAATGAGTATAAACACTCTATACTTTCCTCAAGGAACCCTTTAGCATGCATTACAATGAAAACTCAAAGTCTATATACCCTATGGCATGAACTTCGATGCAAAAATATGATATCTCTGGCACACACACCAATAATTCATACTTTTCCATGTACCTTGGTCTAGGCGTCGAATTAAATAGGGAGTGGGCCCTAACTGCTATTCGAATATTTGACAAACTTTATTGTAATATTGTTGGCATCCTATATCACAGGGTTCTCTTGGTGCATTGGTTAAAAAGTTTGGCATGCATGGGAGGAGGTCATGGGTTTGACCCCATGGACCTCTCCCTTCTTTGGCACTTTGTTATATGTTATATTAATGTTTTTGGATATAGTTTGTTATATATGTAATGGTATACATAATATGACCCTCGCAAATATTGGACTAGAGTTTCACATTAATCATGGGATAGGGGACTATGCCCTCAATCCTATTTTCCCACCAACTAAAGATTCAACCAACATAAATACAAGTCCAGCCATAAATGGTTAAGTAATATTCTATGGGAATAATGGTAAGTCATTGGAATATTAGGCGAGAGACTCAAGTTCGATCATTTGGGATATCAACAAAATTTTATTCAACCTTATTTGTATTAGGCCAATGGGAGATTGCCACATGGTGGTCCCTCATTGGTCCACCTGTGCATGTATGGTCATGCCACATATTCAATGTTGATTGGTCCAAGTCACTTCTGGATCACCCGTATGACCTTGTCAATTCAACTGTATGAATTGTATGAACGTGCCACATGTCACCATACTAGTGGTGCCATGTGTCACACCTTTTTACCCTTGACCCTATTTGACCAAAACTTTGAAGATCCATAACGTTTTCATACGAACTTTGTTTGAGGCGATTCTTGCATCGTTGGAAATATATCATCAAGATCTATGCAATGAAGTCATTTTAGATATCATTTGAGATTATCAAATTTTGATCATTCTCAAATCCACCTAGATCAATGGGTCTATGAGTTTACAAGAAGAATGACTCATATGGATAACTAATGTCTACTCAAACAACCCAATAGCCAGTAAATTCATAGTGGCACAACTCCTATAGAAATTCCAATGACCCAAATATATTCCCCATTAGTCTACACAACCTAAAGGATGGATTTCCTTCTCTATAACATAGTCTTTTATAAAATCCTCATCCCCTCTAGGGCTCTAGCATAGACTAGCCAGGAATATCTTAGCTAGGCTCTCTAGGAAATCCAAATGTAAGAGGAATATTGATAGTATAATTTGTTGGACAACTAAGAGGGGGGGTGAATCAGTTGTTACCGTGCTTAAACAATTATGCTTCTTTTAAAATATTTACAAGGCACTCAAAGATGATCACAATAATGCAGAGAAATAAACAAAGGCACATTCAACATAAGTCACATAAATGAGAAATACAGAGATAGATAATTCCTGAGGAAACCCATACAGGGTAAAAACCTCCTTTTCTTTATATGATAAGTATTATCTACATTCTTTACATTATCATACATATGAGAACCAACTCATTGTGAGGATACAACCTATGTTTTTGCAAGCTGCAACTTGCTGAGAGCACCGACTCTCTGTTTTCTCTAGCACCCACTAGAAGGAAGCACCAACCCCCTGGTTTCTCTAGCACCAACTAGAAGGAAGCACCAACTCCTTGGTTTCTCTAGCACCAACTAGAAGGAAGCACCAACTCCCTGGTTTCTCTAGTACCAACTAGACGGAAGCACCAACTCCCTGTGTTCAATCACCCACTTGAACCTTTGAGGACACCAGGCCTCCCTAGCACCTCCCAACCACCCTGAATTATAAATTCTTTGTTACTGAAACTTATTACAGCGATATAAAATTATTCAATGGCTTACCAGCCCGATTGTTGTTATGTTATGTTGCTCTTCCCTGTCTGCATCAGTGTCTTCTGCATGCCCCTTGCACTTTCTTTTCTTCTACCTTTTATACTCTCTACACCATATCCCTTCAATGCAACCTTCCTCTACCGTGCATTTCTGCTCCTGCGCTCTGCCTCTTTGTTCATGCTTGAATCCTGCTACACCGCGACCACCTCACTCTCTTATTTCTTTTCCATTCTTATAGTCTTTGTTGTCTTTATGCATGCAATATTCGCAATGCCTCTGCATGCTCACTCCGTGCCAAATTCCTCCACAACTCGAGTGCTTTGTCTGATCATCATCGTGACTCTTCAACTTCTCTAGTGGTTCCCACCATGCGTCTAGCATCACTGGGTTTTCTGCTGAGATTTCTCAACCTCTATGGAAGTTGTGACTCCTCGTCTTCTTTGGCGTAGTCGACCTTATGCCTTCCTAAGTTTGGGGTGCAAATGCACCTTTTGGATATGCAGCGAGAAAATCTGGACGGACAGAATTTGTGCTCCCAGATCTATGGTCGGGATTGGATTCTGAAGCCCCCCTGCCATTCTACCTTTAAGCGAAGGGCGAGGGGGTCTGGAATCGAGTGCGCATCTCTCGAGCGGCTAGGATTAGAGTGCCCAGATCAACGACGCTCAAGCGATTCCAGATCCCCCTTGCCTTTTTGCCTTTAATACGGGGGAGGGGTCTGAAATGATGGGGTATTGACAAAGGACCCCACTACTGTCGTGTCACCTTTTGTATCATTCTCCACCTGACCGTGCAACAAGGCTCATTCCCTTTATCCCCTCCTCGTCCTCCGACATCTGTCCATCTCCCGATTTTCAAAACTCCAAAGTGGTGTAAATCTGTTGACGTCACACGTGGATTGACATGTGTTGAATACTGCCACGTGTCACTCTAATTTGTGACTTACATGTGCCTGAAACGTTGAATCAGTCTGACACTTGTCATTACCTGGTTGTGCCATGTGTTCCTAGTTGACATGGTATGCTGACATGAGTCAGATCGACGGTCCATATCACATCTTGATCTGATGGCTGTGATTAAATCGCAATATCGCATATCGCGATTTTGACACTCTTGACGTTCAGTGTTTTTGTCACTTCAAAGTCCCGATCCATGAAACTCTGTAATGGAGTCGTATTAATGGTCTAGATCATATCTTGATCTAACGGTTGCAATTGCGTCGTGATTTTTCATATCGCGATATCGGGATTCTTGATGTTAATATTCTTTGACATCTCCAACACTCGATCCTCGAAACCCCGAAATGGACTTGGATCAACGATCCAGATTCAATCTTGATTCAATGGTTGCGATTAAATCACGATTTCACATATCGCGATTTTGAAATTCTTGTTGCATTGTTTCTTTTCCCTCTCCATGTTGCGATTCACGAAACTCCGATATGGAGTTGGATCAATGGTCCAGATCTGATCTTGATTCAACGGCTGTGATTAAGTCGCGATTTTGCATATCGCGAAATCAGGATTTCTGTGGATGATATTACTTGACATCTCCAACTCTCGATCCCCGAAACTCTGACATGGACTGGAATCAACAGTCCAGATTCAACCTTAATCTGACGACTGAGATTAAATCGCAATTTCAAATATCGTAATTTCGAGAGGTTAGGGAACATCGTTTCTTTGACTCTCCAGTCAGCGAACTGATGATCTATCCCCATGTGTCCTCCCTGAAGATGGACGGTCCTCCTTCTTTCGAGATTTTGTGAGCCCTCTACTCCTTGCACTTTAAATAACGTATAGGTTCTCCTTGATCCAACGATGGTCGGACCCTACACTCAGATCTAACGCCCAAGATCTATCCTCCATATCTACACGCTCCTCTTGTTTACATTGAGATCTGACGGTCATCAGGAATTCGGGATCGAATCCAACGATCACTGACGCTTCTCCTCCAAGATTACGCATCCTCCTTACTTGGAAGAATTTCTAAGTGTCAAATGCCTCGACCTTTGATCCACTTGTGATCCTAAGTACGCTATCTCCCTTGATCTTTAGCCATGAGTTAACCTCATCCCTGGTGCACACCTACGCACTGCATTCGACTCTACGCTAATTCCTCCTGAGCTTACTTTGTTCTTGTTTTTCCATTGATGCACACTCTGATCCTACCATCAATGACAAGTGCATACTGCCTATAAAGCATGCCAACCATCCTCTGCCCTATCTCTTTTGATCTTCTCAAGCTTTCTCTGCAGCGTCTTCCCAAACTACTTCTGATGCCCGTCTATTACATTATTCCTATAATCATGCCATATTCACTGTTGTACTTGCCATCAATGACAAGCATGTGCTACCTGTTAAACATTTTCCAACAATCTCCCCCTTTGGCATTGATGGCAACTAAGGCACCCAAATTCTTTTCTCCCCCTTTGACATCAATGTCAAAGAAGAGACATGCTCCCCCTGAGCTATTGCAGTAATTTTAGGAGGCATTAGATAGTCAAACAATGCAAAACTCCCCCTAACAAGATGGACTCTTTTAGGTGTGAAACGAAATGACACCCATCTTCTGTCTGAGATATTCAAACAGTGTCTTGGCTAGCGGCTTAGTAAATATGTCTAAAATTTGTTCTGTAGTGGGAATGTAATGGACCTGAACAATCTGATTGGTGACCTGCTCTCTCAGAAAATGATATTTTATGGGAATATGTTTTTTCTTGGAGTGGAGGACAAGGGTTTTAGATGCACTGATCGCACTAGTGTTATCACAATGAATTGGGATGGGTGCAGTATATTTTACCTCTAAGTCTGCAAGTGTCTGAATCATCCATAATACTTGTGTGCAACAGGTAGCAGCAGCAATGTACTCTGCCTCTGTGGTTGATAAAGAAATGGAACCTTGCTTTTTACTAAGCCAGGCTACTAAGGAGTTACCCAAGAAGAATGCTCCTCCACTGGTGATTTTTCTCTCATCAACACA
>ML804341.1:87332-107536 GCA_009831015.1 Picea engelmannii | reverse complement strand
CCAGTGAATCCTTATTACATCCAAAGATGATGTCATCTACATAGACCAGTACAATGAGCAAATCATTATCCTCTGTCTTAATATACAGATTGTTGTCAGTTGTTCCTCTCTTGAACCCTTTGTCTTTGAGATACGTATCCAGTGTGTGATACCAGGCTCGAGGGGATTTCTTTAAACCATATAAATCTTTCTTCAACTTGCATACTAAGTCAGGGTTATCAGAAAATTTGAAACCCTCTGGTTTTTCCATATAGACTTCTTCACTTAAATCTCCATTGAGAAAGGCTGACTTGACATCCATTTGGTAGACTTTAAACCTTTTATGACAAGCATAGGAAAGAAACATTCTGATAGCTTCTAATCTTTCTACGGGTGCAAATGTTTCATCAAAATCCAGTCCTTCTATCTAAGCATATGTTACCCATGATTTTGGTCATCATGATGATGTATTGATGATGGTGTACTCAGGCTCTTCATAAGAACTTTCTCCTGAGAAAAGTTAATTTCTTCTCTTTCCAGAAATATCATTTTTGAAGGAGGTTCGCAGGCTACTAGTATATTTTCCTGCGAGAATGCATGATTCTCGCAGGCTACCTTAAGCTAGGGTGCGAGAAGTTCGTACTGTGTTGAACTACTAGGGTGCGAACTCTTTCTAAAGCAAGGAAAAAGATAAATTATTGATGCTTCTAGAAGGGAATCTTCTAGAAGGATGAGATGGAATTCGAATGGTTATCTAAGTACTGGATTCCCTGATATTTTGGGATCATTCTTATCCAAGTAACTAATCCATTCTCTCCTATATATTGAGGGAATTCTCACGGAAAAGGTTAGAAGCAAACAAGCAAGAGATTTATTGGAGAATTAGTGAAAAGGATTGTGTGAAGAACTGATGCTATAGCAACTTAAAGACTCCATCAAGTTCATCTTAAGGAGTTGATCTTCTTCATACAAGTGAGAAAGTGTGTGTGTCAGAGTCAAGGGTCATCGAAAGGAAGTTTGTGACATCAAGGCTCAGGTTGTAATCTTTACTTTCCATTAATATGATACAGTAATATGTCCCTTTCCCATAAAGTTATTTCTACTTTATTGTATAACTCCTTGATCATATACATAGATTGACTGTTGAATAGATTGTGCTTTCTTCACTTTGGTTGGTTTTTTTTGTCTTGGTCTTGACTGCACAAGAGAACTGGAGCGAAGCAGGAGCAACAAAGACCATAGGAAGCGATTATAAGGTATGTAACTTGTTCTTGCCTTCTAGTTCATTCAATGGTCAAAATATAGGGAAAGAGTATTATTCTGTCTTGCTTTGTTCTAGATCCAGGTGGGTCTAGGGAGATCGGTTTGTGTCCGCACTTACGGATTTTTCAAATAACAAAATTGGCGACTCCACTCGGGACAAATCCCATTTTCTTTATGGATTTTGATATTTTTCTGTGGCCATTTGCTTTGTTTTCATTTTTCTCCTGTCCTATCAGTCTTTGAGTCTTCAGGATATCCTGATAGACCTTCTGGGTCCAGAACCCTTTGTCAATTTTGCTTCAATTTTCAAATTTTTTATTATGTTCAGGAATTCTCACACTGCACTTCATTACAGCCTATGAGAATTGGTAAGGTTCGCACCCTTCCTATAGGTTTCAGTGCAAGGTTCTCGCACCTTGCTCAAGGGTCACCTGCGAGAATCAGTGATTCTCGCACTGTGTAACATTGCTTGCTTGCGAACACTATTTTTCAAAATTTTGATTTTGAGTTTTGGTCTTTCTAACTGCCCAGATCAGTTGGATTACCTCTTATGAATTTCTTGGACCATTGATTGATATATTTCTTGCTTTTGTTGTATGCATGAACAGTCTTAGGGTTTCTAGGCTTTTCTTGTCATTTTGGACTTGACTTTCGTTTCTTATCTTTTCTTGACAAAACCATTCTCTCTGACTTCAGAATCTGAGTGTGTTCGATTAGTTAATATCCAGTGATTGGTTGAAAGTTAATTTTGCTTGGTTTTTCTCATTTGCTTATGGTTTGAAAGATCATTTTATTTTGCATTTGAAAAGACTACATTGGTTTGCTCTTTATTTTTGCTTTCATTGAAAGAGTGGATTGGTTTATTTGCTTCTTCATTGGTTTGATTTTCTATGCTCTCATTGTCATAGTGAGGGTCCTTTTTGAAAAGTGAACAACAAAGTTTTTCTTTCAAAAAATTGTTTTTGTCTTTAGAAAACATTGAAAAAAATCAAATTATTGAGCTTGTTGAAGTATTTACAAAGACACAATAGAATATTTTCATTTGATAAGTGATTGTTTGTATTTGCATTTTGAACGGAAATTGTGCATTATAGTTCAAGGTTGATTTGGAACATTCTCTCTCTCCCATACATAGGATTCATTGAACGAAAAGTGATACATTTCATTCTCATCCTTGCATTATTGGGTCAGAGTCATACAACATAAGTTTCATTTCCATTACCTTTGAGTAAACAACAGCCTTTAATAACACTGCGTAATCATAAAATTTATCTAGTAACTATTTTCTAGGGCTCTTTTACACCAACATTTAGCTAGGCTAGCGCTTTGGAGTAGGAAGAGAGATACACTCTCCAAAATCACAAAACACAATAGTATCTTGTGTTAGGGAGTGTTAAATTCCATTTGCAACATCTTGTCCTCAGAAACCCTTCTCACACAAGGGTCAAGCACTAGGTCACATTGATGTTGGCAGAGTTACTCACCCTGCTTTGTTGACATCAGTGTAGAGATTTCATGTATTACAGGGGTCACTCAGAGGTATACCCACAATGATGAGTGGAATCCTTTTGAGTTGATTGTGGGCTAGATACCCTGCCCTTGCGTGTGGATCGAACTATCGAATATTCCCCCAGGATTTATTGTTGTTGGTGGTGACCTTAGTGGCCTATATCTCTAGGTTCTTACCCGAGGTGACTGTGAAGGGGAAAGTCTTCACGGTACCTGGAATTGATGTTGACCAAACTCACTCGGGCTCCTTGGAGGGTATACCCACGATTATGTGTGGGAGCTTGCACCAAGGTGTAAGTCCATTAAGTAGGTCGTCAGCGTAACCTTTCCACCATAGCCCCGCCCCTTCTCATCTTGTTGTTGCGACGTTGGATTTCATCACCAACTAGTGGCTTCGAAATTAGAAGGTCTTGTTTGCCTGGTGATTGCTTCCTAGATTTTGTTTACTAGCGCGTGTTGTTTGTTTCTCGAAGTTGACCATAGGATTTTCTTCGCGAATTTTGTCACTCGTTTACAATAGCTCCTCCAAGTCGTTCACGTAGAATGCAGGGTTTATCTCCAGAGCATCTGGAAGGTTCACAACCCTTGCCCACAACCACACCTGGAGGCTCGCCGATGCAGAGTGAAGTCCCAGTCATTACCACACCTCAAGTGGAATGCACTGACTCTCTTGAACGTTTTCGCATAACAAAGACTTGAGAGGATTTTGGACTTCCTAGTGATTCTCAGTGCCCTTTTAGACACCTGAATTCTTCTGGAGAATTAGTTGTTACTTATTCTGGATCACCCATTGGGAATTTTCCCGGTGTAGAAGGCCAAGATCCTTTTTGGTCTGCAGGTGATTTCCGAAGGACTCTTTTTAGTCTTGGTTCACCTGTGGTCTCCGAAATCAACCCTCCAGTGTTTTCCGAGACAGAGTCTGTACCGGTAAATACCCCTTATCACTTTACTCTCCCTGTTGAGATGGCCCATATTGAGAACACTACGAATGTCCCAACCGAGTTCACTACAGCTGGTCTTACTCCTATCAACACACAGCGAACGCCCAATGTCACTCCGACTCTACCACCCGGATACCATGCATTGAATGCTTCTGTTCCAACACCTCCGCAAACCCCATCTGGTTCTCCTGGTGGTCCCTCTTTTCCTGGGAACCCTATTCCTAGTTTTATTCTGACACTCCCTCAACTTCCTTCTGGTAATCCTAATCCTAGTGGCACTATACCATCCATTGCACCAAACTTGTAGACTACAGTTGGTGGACAAGGTGGTACACTTCAACTTCCTCTTACCGGACAATTTCCAAATATTACGAAACCTTCGCTTGCAACACAACCTCCGGTTGGAACTCCACCTATGATAGGGGGACCAACCCCACCTTTTGGACAAAATATACCTCCTTCTTTGGCCCAGTATTGGAATCAGATGATACAAAATCTTCCTGAAACAACTGGGGGGTAGCAGCCTGTCCCTACTATAGGCCAACCATATCCAAGTATACCCAATCCTATTTGGGGTATGAATGTTCAAGCTCAGGTCCCCACTCAAGGTTACAATTCCTCAAGTTACTATCCTCTCCAGCCACCACCGAATCATGTGAAGACTGCTTATGGTCCTACTGGTTTTCCCATAGGGCTTCCACCCCAAAGGCACCAGTACCCACAGGTGAATCAATAGTTACCTTTTCTTGCTACTTTGGATTTTCTAGATTTGTCTAGGATTTTAAATGATCCTATTCATCAATCTCCCCAATGGCCCGTTATGCCTGCCAAGCTTCCTTCGGACATTCCTAAATTCGACGGCAAAGTGGGAGAGGACCCAAACAATCACGTTATGAATTTTCACCTATGGTGTTCATCCAATTCATTGATGAATGACTCTATTCGTTTACGTATTTTTCAACGAACCCTTACCGGTTCTGCTGCGAAGTGGTATATTGAATTGCCGCAAGGTTTCTTCTCTAATTTCAACACCCTAGCTATGGATTTGCTTACACATTACCAGTTACCGATTTGTTATGATACTGGGACTAAGATTTTGACTTCCTTCAAACAGACTAAAGGCACTCATATATCTGATCATATCCATGAGTGGTGAAGGAGACGACGTCTCATCAAACTTGAACTCCCCGATCAGTTACTGGTCGAATGGTTTACAAAATCCTTTGTGAATGAAATTGGTAAGGACATTGCCATGGGTGGTGTCGTCATGGAGGAGTAGGCTATAAGTCGTGCCCAGTATCTTGATCTCGTTTATTCGCAAATGGGAACCCTTTATGATTTATTTCCTGAATTACCTCGTCCTGGTACTTCCAGCACTTCAATTGCTCCAGCTACCTCACATGCAGCTGACGGTGTGATTGGTATGGCCCAAGCCCAATCACATTCTGTTTCAAGCACCAACCCTATATCTTCTTCTTCTAATGTTCAAAATGCTCCGTCTCCTACCACTCCTACCGGAAAAACTTCTGAGGTAAATGTTGTTCAATCTACCCCAGCTGGTAAAAACAAATCTAAAAAGGGGAGAGGTAAGAATAAGGAGGGAAAAAATAATAATCAAACATAGCAACCTAAAACTACTCCTATTGAGGACCGGGATAAGTGAAAACCTCGATATCATTTCCTTATCTGTGGTGATGATCACTACACAAAGGATTGTCCATGACGTGCCGAGGTTACGAAGTTCCTTCAAGGAGCTCCAAAACCCTCTACACCGGCTGTCTTGTCCCAACCTTGCCCGTCTCAACAACAGGCTCAATTGGTCATTCACGACCAACCATCCTCTTCTACGACATCATATGTTTTGATGTGTACTGGTGATTCTAAGCAGAACAACGTTGCACTCACGACTAGAGCCAAAGATTATAATCCATCTAAGGAGACGGTTGACGATGTAACTCCTACTTTGGTCCACCCTTCTCCCGTGACTCCTCCTACTACCGGTTATCTTCATCTCGAACGACCGAGCCTTGATACAGTTCTGCCACCACCCCTAAAAGGTGTCATTAGGAAATCGACTTTCAATCCTCATGCTTGTGCATCCCAGAACTACAACATTGTTGAAGATCTGGCCCAGGCACCTTCAACGATGTCATCCCTTGAAGTCCTTCAGTCTTTTCCTACACAACGAAAGGCACTGTTGAAAGCTATAGGTGGAATTGACCCGATAGATATGAATCTCATAGTCTTTGACTTGGATGATCACATACCAAGGTTACCCCCTCAACTCGCATTCCAGATACAAGTTGTTGTCTCGGACAAGAACATTTGTCGAACTGTTATCGACGAGAGTGCCTCAACGTGTGTAATGTCTTTTGCTTGTTGGAAATCCATTGGCTCTCCTCCCTTGAATGAATCACAAAACACTCTTAAAGCCTTCAATGGCTCTGGTCTTAAGCCTTACAGTGTTCTTCCTTCGTTGCCTATCACTTTAGAAGGCAAAACGGTCCAAGTTGAAGTGGAAGTCTTTGATGCTCCCCTTGATTATAATCTTTTGCTTGGCCGCAGCTGGATCGATTCCATACGCATCGTTGTGTCAACACTTTTCCATGTAGTACGTTTCCCTCATCAAGGAAAGGTTGTTACTGTTGACCAACTCATCTTTTTCAATTCCGATACTCGTACTGGCAACGTACCGTTTATTTCTAAAACCCTGTCGGGTTATGAGAATGTCAGTGTAGGCCTTTTAAAGGACTCCTCGTTAATGGGTACTTTCCCTATTCCTCTGCCCGATGTTCCACGCTCGTCTGTTTCTTCTATCAACATGATCTCCACCATGCCTCGTGAACTTCCTGGGTCTTTCGACCCTTGGATAGTCCCTGATCTTGGAGATCATCTTCGTTTCAGCGACGTAATGTCATTAAGTCCGGTTGAATTAACCTATCAGACCATTCAATCAGCAACACCTTCTACCCCCTCTCTTGATGAGTTGTCTCCCGATCCTTTTCATGTTATTTTTCCCACTGACGAGATGATCATGTCCGTCATGAAGGACACCCCTTGGGATGATGGACACCATCGTTCCATACTTTTTTTGGAGCAACAGACTCTTGAGAACTACCAAAGGATTTCGACTCCGTCGACCGTTGTTGTCATCTCGACCATTCCCGGGTCAGCACCTGATGTGTTTGCCGAAGGGAACCTCCATAATATCTCGCCCATGATTCCCATTGACATATCCATTAAACCTGGGATTGTCAAAAATGTTCATATTGGAGCTTCCTGTTCCCAGGATGAAATAGTTACCTATACATCCCTGTTCAAAGCGTTTCGTGACATATTCGCCTAGAGCTACGAAGAGATGCCAGGTATCGACCCTGCAATTGTTGTACATGAGATAAAGACATACCGTGGAGCTAAACCCATCCGACAACACCTTCATCTAGTCCATCCATGGAAAGCGGCTGCTATCAAACTCGAAGTTGAAAAACTTTTGAAAGCCGGATTTATTTATCCGGTAGCTCTTACAGAATGGGTTTCCAATCCTGTCCCAATTGAAAAGAAAGGTGGCATTATTTGTGTATGTGTTGATTATAGGGATATTAACAAAGCTTGTCCAAAAGACAACTTTCCTACCCCTTTCATTGACCAGATTGTCGATGACTGTGCCGGAAGTGAAATATTCTCTCTCATGGATGGTTTCTCCGGTGATAATCAAATTAACATCGCTCCCGAGGACCAACATAAGACTGCTTTTATTTGTCCTTGGGGTACTTTTTCCTATAGGAAACTTCCCTTCGGTCTTAAGAATGTTGGTGCGACATTTCAACGTGCTATGTATTATGCTTTTCATGATATAAAGCATATCGTTCAACCGTATTTGGACGATTTACCAGCTCATTCTTTGCGCCGAATCGATCACCCCACTCATCTCCGAGCCATTTTCATTCGTTTTCAATTCTATCGTATACGTTTAAATCCTCATAAATGCATTTTTTGCATAGAATCCGGTTGTCTTCTAGGTTTTATCATTTCACGTCAAGGGATTCGGGTGGATCCTATTAAGGTTGAGGCGATTCTTAATCTCCCTCTTTCTTCTACACTGCACCAGTTGCAAATTTTGTAGGGGAAAGCAAACTTTCTTCGTCGTTTTATACCTAATTACGCTGAGATCACTCATGGTTTTACGCGGCTACTAAAGAAAGATTCTAAGTCCGTCTGGGATACCATTGCCAACAATTCTTTTGAAGCTTTGAAGTTGTCCCTCATGCGAGCTCCGCTTCTCTTTCCTCCTGATTACAGTCGCGATTATTTCCTTTATCTTGCTGCCTCAGAGTACACTATTGGCATGGTTCTCATCCAAGAGAAGGATGCGCACGACAAACATGTTATTTATTACTTGAGTCGAAGTCTCACACCAACTGAAATCAAGTATCAACATGTTGAAAAACTGGCCTTAGCTGTCGTTCAAGCCGTTCAACGCTTCCGGCATTATATCATCTCACGCAAGACTACGGTAATTTCTCATTGCAACCCTATGCAACATATTTTGACACATCAATTGCTAGGGGGAAAATACTCCAAATGGATTGTCATACTCCAAGAGTTTGACTTGGAATTCGATTGTGCCAAGTCTAAGAAGTCATTAGTTTTTGTTGAGTTGATATGTGATTTTCCTCATTCTGCAACGGAAAATGTAGCAGTAGATTCATTACCCGATGAATCTCTTTTCCTTATTAGTATTGATGATATTTGGTATGGGGATATCATTATATATCTCCAAACCCAAACTTTCCAGCCTGCTTTGTCTAGTACTGAATGAAGTCTCATACGCTATCAAGCTCGTCAATACATAATCCTCGGAGATACTCTTTACCGTCGAGGAATTGACTATGTTTTTCGGCGTTGTCTAACGTTTGAAAAATCTGAGAAAGCTCTGAATGACTACCATTATGGAGCATGTGGTGGTCATATGTCTGGGTATGCTACTGCCCAGAAGATCTTACACGCAGGATATTTTTGGCCTTCGTTGTTTCACGACTGCATTACTGTTGTTCAGAAATGCCATGCCTGCCAAACCTACAATCATAAGATTCGGTCACATCCTGCTCCTCTTCATCCTGTGGTCTCAGTTGGTCCTTTTGCAAAATGGGGCATCGATTTCATGACATGTCACCCTCACTCAGCCGGGGGGCATGGTTACATCATTGTAGCTGTTGATTACTTTACAAAATGGGCGGAGGCGATGCTGACATTCGATAATACTGGAAAGACCATAGCGTTGTTTCTTTTTAATCATGTCATAGCTCGTTTTGGTGTTCCCCAAGCTATCGTAACTGATCATGGTAGTCACTTTAGGAATTTTATGATGTCGGAACTGATGGAAAATTTGGGTCTTCGTCATGATAACTCAACGCCCTATTATCCACAAGCTAATGGTCAAGTCGAAGCAATCAACAAATTTCTTATAACTATGCTTCGATGGATGATAGGAATTCATAAAACAAGTTGGTACACAATGTTGTTCTTGGCATTGTGGGCATATCGGACGTCTGTCAAATCCGCTACTGGGTTTACGCCTTTTTGATTAGTCTATGGCATGGAAGCCATTCTTCCTATAGAATGCGAGATACCCTCTCTGAAGCTAGTTGTCGAACTCTTACCCAATACTTCTGCTGAAGAAGAGTGTCTATTGTATCTAATGCGATTAGACGAAACTCGATGTGATGCCACTCTAGTAATAGAAGCCCAGAAAAAACGTGTCAAGGCACAATATGACAAGCATTTCAAGCCTCATTTTTCTCCGAAGGTGATCTTGTTCTTCTCTATGAACAGGATCGAGATGTGTTAGGAGCTGGGAAATTCGAACCAATGTGGCGAGGTCCTTATATTGTTCACCGAGTTTTGGAAAAAGGAGCATATGAGCTGGTAGATTACGATGGTATCCCTTTGAGTGAACCCAGGAATGGGTTGTACTTGAAGAAGTACTATGCATAAATCATTTGTGCACAAGTACCTGTATTTTAATGTATCATACTTTGTGTGTGTTACTATAGTTTTAACCAATAAAATGACAAAATGAAACCATGAAAATGTTAAGGACGAAGAACCTACCTTAATGTCACAGACAGCTCGCTGAATGGTCTCTTGTAGCTCCCGTAATCTAACGCCGAACTCGGAGGGTAAAAGAGGGGTTTTTTGGAGCTCAATAGTGGAAATGTAAAATGGTGTGGTAAAAAAGATTTTTTACTCATTTTATTTACTTTTACTATATCATTTTGGGTTTTTATAATTATTTATCAACTAAACCCTAATCCCTAATGTCATGTTGAGTGTAACTTGTGTAGGTGTGATGACTTCGATGATTCAATACAGGGTTACAGACGTGTTTTTCTTTGTTATCGCGTGTTTTTGATTGTTTTTTATGATTTTTACATAAAACCTCGAGCGTCGTTTTTGTCCGTTCTTGCGCTCGTAAATACATGAGAACATGGTCGATCATACTTTTATCACTTTTTCAGGCTCAACAAGGTTATATGAAAAAGGAACCCCCCTGGAGTCCTCTTTAAGCTCTTTTCAGACTCTCTAAACATGAAAAGATCGCCGAACGACCTTGCTATTTTCACGCTCGATAAAGTATTTGAAGTAAGCGTCTGGTGAGCGATAGTTTATCTCTTTTTCGGTCTCGTCCAGACTATTTTACGAAAAAGGAACTGAGAGAGTTCTCTTTTAAGTGTTTTTCCAAACTCTATAATCTCGAAAAACCTTCGAGTTTTCTATCTCTGGACTCATTAAACAAACATTGATAGACCCATGATGGGACCGAACCACTCCTTCTTAGGGTTTGTTAAATATACTCTGAGGAACTCATCTGAAGGATGAGCTTACATCAACAAGCATATGTTTTTTTTTTTATAGAAACGGTTATAGATTGTATTAATGGGGTGGACTAGCCACATAATCGATTACAAAATGGCCTCAAATTTCTTCGGGCCTGTCTTTCTGAACCATTCTACTTCTATAGCTATAGTCTTGTGAACTGAACTAGATCCTGTACGCCTTCTAAAAGAACTGGATTTTTCAGTCAATTTTCAATGTCGAAACTCCAGTCACTGTTTCAGCATAAGCCTCAGCACTGTTTCAGCATATGTCTCAGCACTGTTTCAGCTTTTGTTACAGCGGTGTTTCAGCATATGTTCCAGCACTGTTTCAGCATATGTTCCAGCACTATGTTTCAGCATATGATACAACACTGTGTTTAAACATATGTTACAGTGTTGTTTCAGCATATGTTCCAGCACTGTTTCATCATATGTTCCAGCACTGTTTCAGCATATGTTACAGCACTGTGTTTCAGCATCTATTACAGCACTATTTCAGCCTTTGTTCCAGCACTGTTTCAACACTTCTTCTCCCTCTTTTATTCAGAGTCTTACCTATTTCTTCAGGATGCTTGCCCTGGACGATTGTCTCCCTAGAGGACTGTGATTGGGTGCTCTTCCCCATGGTAGTAGAATCAGGATGCTCTTCTTATGTCGGTTCTGATGCCTCTGTCCTGATTCTAGCGTGACCCTGTGCATGTCCTTTCTCAGCTTCCTCATACTTTCGCACTTGCACTTTGGATTCCTTCCTGGCAATTTTCAGATTTCTGCATTTTCTGACAGGAGATCTCCTGATGAATTCTTATCCCCAGACTCTAAGGGATTGGTTCATGGTTTTCAACTCCATTTACGTTGACGACTCCCTTGCCCAGGGAGGTTCCTCTGTTCCCTTCGTGGTCTACCAACTGATTAAGATTCCTAAGGACATGGTAAAACTTCACCTCTTCGAATTATTTCATCTGGTCTATAACCTTCCTATAATAGTGATCCAGACCCATGTTTTTGGGAGCCTTCCTCTGATTGAGAGCTTGGATAAATATTCTAGAGTCCCCTATGATAGCCAATTTTGAGATTGATAACCTTCTGACCTGAGCCAACCCCTGCCAGATTGCTAATATTTCAGCTGTATTATTGGTGTTATGACCCAGCCCCCAGGCAAAGCTGAGCACAATTTTCCCTAAGATGTCGAGCAGGACCCCTCCGCTTCCCGCGGGGCCGAGATTACCTTTCGAGGCCCCATCCACCTGCAAGATATGTTTCTCCAAAGAAGATCTCCACTTTATGAACTCTTGTTCCTCCAGCCTAATTTCCCAATGGGAGTAGTGTTTGGAAATTTGCTTGGTTCTGGCCAGGAGGGAGGGATCAAGCTCGTGGAACCAGACATACTCATCTTTGTTTGGGGTTACTTTGTTGGTGATATTAGTTTTTGAGGCTACCAGATCACCCAGAATCGCTTTCACTTTGAGTGCAGTTTGGACCGACGTCCCTGCTATATCCCTGAAGATCCTGTTGTTTCGTTCCAGCCACAGTTTCCAATAGACTACTTTCAGCACCCACATCCAGTAGTGTTTTAGCAGGCTCAATTTGGTAAAAGAGAAGGGAGCCAAATCGACCCAGGAGGTAAACAAAGAGGTAACGGAAGAAGGCAGGGGCACATTCAACTAGCCAAGAATGAGATTCCAAAGTTCCAGAGCAAAGGGGTAGAGAAGAAAGAAGTGGACAGAAGTTTCAACATGACAAGCACAGAGAGGGCATCGAGAGGGCCCTTCCCAGCCTCTTTTGGAGAGGTTTTCCCAAGAAAGGATACTATTGTGCAGTAGGGACCAGCAGAAGAGATCTATTTTGGGAAGGGAAGGAAGAAGCCAGATATTTTTCCACACCGAGGGGTCAGGGGCTACCCAAGGAATTGTCTGCAGGGCTACAGAACCAGCAGCAGCTGAGTAACAACCAGACGAAGAGCACCAGCCTCTTTTGTCCTTTCTCCTGGCCGAGGAGGGGGAGCACCCTTGAAGAGCTTCCAGGAGGGTTCGAGCTTCAGTTTCTAAAAGCTGCGGATAGTCCCCCTAATCCCACTTCATCCAAGAGCTGCCCTGGTCCCAAACTGAAAGGTCCCACGGGGTGACTTTTCTATTAGAATGGAGCCAGCTTTTGATGTTTTCCAGCCCTTCCAAAGAACTTAAAGGGGTCTGTCCTAAAATAGAGTCTTCCCAAAACTTGATCTTTCTGCCATTCCCTGGTATCTAAGAGAGCTTTGAGGTAATAAATTCAAGAGCCTTAAGGCAGAGAGAAAAGATGGGAGAGCCTTTCCTAGTCAAGGGGGGGCGATCAAGGCACCTTTCTTTGTGACCACAGAAATATTTAGTCCTTAGATATTTAGAGCTCCAAGTGGTTTTACCTCTTATCATTTTCCAGAGAATCTTACCTCCCATGGCCAGATTTTGAGTGGCCACATCTCTGACTTGCAGCACACCTTCCATCCCGGGGGCTTTAACCTTATCCCAGCTGATTAGGTGCATTTTTTCCCCTCATTCCTTCCCCCTTCCCATAGGAATTTTCTCAAGATGTTGTCTATGTCTCTCACAATTCCTCTCGGGGCAAGGAGAATGGAGGCCTGATAGACAGGAAGAGAGGTGAGGACAGAGTTTATGAGGATTAATTTCCTAGCTTTGTTCAGCCAGGTTGTTCCCCAGGCCAAGATCCTGGTTTTCATCTTGTCCAACAGAGGCAGCCACATGCTTCTTCTGGGGGCTGCTTTGACTAGCAGGATTCCTAGATATTTTATGGACTCCCACGTTGAAGTTCCTTCCATTTTTAGTGCCCTGGAAATACCAATCATTTCTATAGGAGGGCAGTTCCAGCCATAAATTTTACTCTTCCTCAAACTGATTTCGTTGCCTGAAATTTCAGTGTAGTCGTCCAATTCTTTCTTGAAGGATCTTGCGGTGGGGAGGTTGGCTTGGCCCAGTAGGAGCGTGTCATCGGCAAATTGAGCATGATTAATTCTCTCAAATCTAGGAGAAATTGAGAGGCCAATTAAGGTGCGCTACTGCAGGCTCTTATTCAACTGAAAACTTAGCACAGATGCTTGAATGGCATAGAGCAGGGGGGACAGGGGGAAACCCTGTCTAAGTCCCCTTGAGGCTTGGAAAAAATCCATTGGTCTTCCATTGACCAGGGGGGAGATCCACGGCCCCTCTATATAGGCCCTAATCTAGCGAACCAAATGGGGGTGAAATCCCATCTTGAACATCACAGCAAAAAGGAAATTCAGCTGGACTCTGTCAAAGGCATTCGCCAGATCCAGTTTGAATAACATTCCTTTCTCCTTCCTTTGACTGCTTGAGTGGATGGCCTCTTGCACAAGGATAATATTGTCCTGGATTTGTCTCCCCTGGATGAAGCCCCCCTGGTTCTCCGGGATGATCCTGGGGAGGAATTTTTTTATTCTGTTTGCTATTACTTTGGTGATGATTTTGTACCCCATATTGCAAAGCGAAATAGGACGGAATCTTGAGAATCTTTGGGCACCTTTCTCTTTGGGGATTAAATCTAGAAAGGAGGAGTTGGCGCTCCCTCCAATTTTGCTACAGTTCTGATATTTCCTCACCATTTTGACTATATCTTTTTTGATGATATCCCAGCAGGCTATATAGAATCTGGCCGTGAATCCATCAGGCCCGGGGGCTTTATCCGGGTTCATTGCTTGGAGAGCTTAGCTGATCTCCTCAGTCGTGATAGGGGCTGTCAACCAACGGTTGTCATCTTCATTTAACAGCTTGGGGACCACCGTAAGAAGATAAAGATCTGGTCTAGGAGGGGCCTCCAGCTCTTTAGTAAACAGATTTTTATAGGAGTGGGATGCCAATTTGATCTCCTCAAATTTTTTGAAGGTTTGCCCCTGAAATTGGATCTCTCTGATTGAGTTATGATTTTTTCAGGATTCTGCCTGCTTGTGGAAGAAAGAAGTATTTTTATCTCCTGCTTGAATCCAGAGACTTCTTGACTTTACTCACCAGTACTCTTCCTCTTTTCTAAGAGCTTTGTGAAGCTTCTTTTACAGCTCCAACTCGTCGTTCAGCTTTGCTGGGGTGACAGGGGCAGACTCCATATGAAGTTGTTGATTCTCCAATGCCCTTTGGGCTTTTTTCCTTTCCTGCAAAGGGGAGGGCAGGTTCTTTGCCCAGTTTTTGAAATCCACTTTGAGCCTTCTCAGTTTCTCTTCCCAAATGAAGAAAGGTGAACCCAGCACACTCTTCTTCCAGGACTCCGATACCAGCTCGAAGAAGCCTTCCGAGGTGACCCATAGGGGGCTGAAGTGATAGGGGATCGGGCCCATATTTTCTCCAAGGGTTAGGGAAAGGGAGATGGGCTTATGATCCGAGGTGCAGGCTTGCAATATTTCAGACGAGGAAAAAAGGCCGAGGGTTAAAAAGGATGAGTGAACCAGGAAGCGGTCTAAGCGGGCTGCAATGTGCCCCAGTCCCTCTCTTTTGTTGTTCTAGGTGAATTTTCCTTTACTGGGTTTGATATACTCCAGATCCCAATCCAGCATAATTTCTTCAACCCACTCCCAGGCCGGGTCTCTTACCGGGGTTCCTCCTTTTTTTTCAGAGAGGGCTAGGGTGACATTCAGGTCTTCGGCAAGAATAGGATTCTCATGATGGTTAGTAGAGAGAAAATTATTCAGAGATTCCCAGCAATCTTTTTTTTCCGATAAAAGAACCGGAGCATAAATATTAAAGAGGCTAACCTGATGTCCCGATTCGCGGTGCTGCAGCTTCGTGAATAACCAATGGATGGTGCTATGTTCTTTGATCAGGTATAGCATTGAGGAGTTCCAGAAGGTGGCTAAACCTCCTGAAGCTCCCCTGGCACTTACAACTCTACCTGCTCCTTTTTTCCAGAAATTTTTACTAGCCCAGAAGGTCTCAGGCTCCTCCATCTTCGTCTCCTGGATCAACAGTACATACGGGGTAGTCATTATGACTAGATCTTTGGCAGCTTCTTCTTTTAGTTTACTTCCCATCCCTCTGCAGTTCCAAGAGACGTAAAGCATTAGGAACCAGAGGGGGGGGGGTAGCTCCTTTCGAAGCCTTACCTTTTTTTGAGGATCTGGTTTCTATCATATCCGAGATGGTATGCTGAACTCGTGCAGTTATGTCCCTGTATGATTTCTCCTCCCTTTTTTTCCTATCTGGTTTCCTTCCTCTAGGGGCCTTCTCCGGGGTTCCAACTGGACTGCTAATTTCTGTGGCCCCCTCATCTATATCTGCACCCGTTTCGGAGCCTAAAGGGATGTGCTCCTCATCCGACTTCATGGGTTCATCTGCTGGAGGGGTTTCGTTGACTAGGATCGTATTTTCTTGGGTTGGCGGGGACTGAGAGACTATAACGAATGGCTCTTTCATGGTTTCCTTTGTCTTTTTAGAACCTTCTTTCGGAGGTTCCTTCCTAGGGTTTGGTTTTGAAGAACATGGTTGGCTCGCCTGCTCTGACCTTAGGTCTTTGGATTTAGGTCCTAGTTTGCTTTTCTTGACCTTTTGCCAAGCCTCAACATCTTCCTTTTCTGGGCTTTGGTTCTTTGGGTAGTTTCTCTGGAAATGTCCGTGCTCTTGACAAGTTCTGCACTTGAAGGGTAGGTATTCATAATCGAGTTTCTGGTAATGAGACCAATTGCCCACAGTAAGCTTCACCGCCTCTGGGAGCCCTGCCTCAAGATCCACTTCAACACAGATCCTAGTGCAGTTGTAGATGGACTTGTTGTCTGCCTTGTCAATGAATTTTCCTATTCCATTCCCTATCTTTTGTAGAGCTTCATAGTTCCAGCAGTGAACCAGCAAGTTGGGGAGCCTGACCCAAACAGGTACCTCCTTTGGCAGTTCCACCGTGGGATCGAAGTCCGGGGTCCAACGGTTCAGATACAGCCCCTGGGTTCCCATAAAGTATGGACCATTTCTGAAAATGAGATCCTTGTCTTCCTTGTTTATAAACTCAAAGAGAAAAGAGCCACTGCTCAAAGGGTAGCAGGTAACTCCTTGCTTAAGGTGTGGCTTCCAGTTCCTTTGGACCCAAGCGTCAGTGGTTTTTGCTGAGGGCCAGAGTCCCATAAACTGGCCTACCAGCTCCCTCTCAGAGAGAGCCAAGGCTATCTTGACCAATTGCGTCTCCGGCAGGGCGATTTCTGGGATTTCATCTAGCTTTTTTATGAATTTTGGAACAGGAGAAGGGATTTTGCGCTTGCCTCCATTGGCGACCAGCATCCTGAATGCGACCGTTTCTGAACTCGGGGGGGGAGGGGCCAAATCCCCACCCCCAGGGGCGGCCATGGTTGGCTCTGGCTACAAATATGAACCCCAGGCGCTTCCACGAACCCTATCACTCTCGCATCTAACAATTCAACAAGCATATGTTATCCTCCTCAAGCTTGTGTAAAAATAAATAGGTACTCGCCAGAAATGGTGGGGGAATTTTGGGAAAGGGATATGTTTCATCTTCATATTGATTGGCAGTAAGTGTCGCTCTTGAACATGACACCCCCTATTCATCATTTGAAGCCGGTTTGTGAAATCCATTTGTCTCTCATTCAATTTGCTACAAGGTCATTCCCTGTGTCGTCTTTGAGTCAATGCTGCCAAATCATTGGTCGTGTCATTCATATGTTCAAGAGAAGTCCATCTGAAACCTATATTGAGTCGGCCATCTGTAGTTATCCATTCTCTCTGTGTCGGCCTTCCCTGTGTCAAGTCCAATTCACATCATACTTTGTTTCACCTTCAAAATCTGTTACTCATTTCCTGTCGTTGATGGGGGATACATCAAGGCCCTCCTGTGATGAGTTTTTTTCCGTCGACTTCAGCTCATTATCGGGAATCAAGACTTAGAAATTATTTGGTACCTTGGAACTTGCATACCTCAATGGCAGGTTTCTTCACTTTCGACAGTGGGTTTACATCATTGACCCCTGATCAAAAGATTCCATCGGATGTTCGACATCAACTCATTCATTCACACTCAATGGATTGTACCATGGTACCTTGGGAGTCATTGACATCAATGGTGATTTCCCTCGCACTTGTTAATGGTTACATCAATGACCAGTAATCAAGTGGTTTCTGCCATGTTCGACTTCAACACATGTAATCACATGGTTAGATTCATACTTTCGGCGATGAATTTGAAGACCGTGGTTATCATCCTTGTGATCCAGGTTGCGATGGAGTATGTATAATTTGTGACACATAGATCCACTGTGTATGTTTTGTGGCTATGTCATCTTAAATTGCAATTTCTCGCATAGATCCACAGTGTATTATGGTGGCTATGCTATATTTTGACGGCATGGATCCACAGTGTATGATTGGTGGCCATGACCCATGTCTATAATGTCATCAATATGTGATCTGAGTATGGGAATGCCTACCTCAGAATTGATATATATGATATTCTGTAGATGCTTGGTTGTTCGTAGGTTTTCGATTAGATGTGCTCCTGATTCTCGACACACACATGCAGCTTACAAAGTCTATCGGCTGTCACTGGTTCCAACACTCATACTTTGGGGGGCATTATGTTACCCATGATTTTGGTCATCATGATGATTTATTGATGATGGTGTACTCAGGCTCTTCATAAGAACTTTCTCCTGAGAAAAGTTACTTTCTTCTCTTTCCAGAAATATCATTTTTGAAGGAGGTTCGCAGGCTACTAGTATATTTGCCTGCGAGAATGCATGATTCTCGCAGGCTGCCTTAAGCCAGGGTGTGAGAATTTTGCACTGTGTTGAACTGCTAGGGTGCGAACTCTTTCTAAAGAAAGGAAAAAGATAAATTCTCGATGCTTCTAGAAGGGAATCTTCTAGAAGGATGAGATGGCATTCGAATGGTTATCTAAGTACTGGATTCATTGATATTTTGGGATCATTCTTATCCAAGTAACTAATCAATTCTCTCCTATATATTGAGGTAATTCTCACAGAAAAGGTTAGAAGCAAACAAGCAAGATATTTATTGGAGAATTAGTGAAAAGGATTGTGTGAAGAATTGATGCTACAACATCTTAAAGACTCCATCAAGTTCATCTTAAGGAGTTGATCTTCTTCATACAAGTGAGCAAGTGTGTGTGTCAGAGTCAAGGGTCATCGAAAGGAAGTTTGTGACATCAAGGCTCAGGTTGTAATCTTTACTTTACATTAATATGATACAGTAATATGTCCCTTTCCCATAAAGTTATTTCTACTTTATTGTATAACTCCTTGATCATATACATAGATTGATTGTTGAATAGATTGTGCTTTCTTCACTTTGGTTAGTTTGTGTTGTCTTGGTCTTGACTGCACAAGAGCAGTGGAGTGAAGCAGGAGAAACAAAGACCATAGGAATCGATTATAAGGTATGTAACTTGTTCTTGCCTCCTAGTTCATTCAATGGTCAAAATCTAGGGAAAGAGTATTATTCTGTCTTGCTTTGTTCTAGATCCAGGTGGGTCTAGGGAGATCGGTTTGTGTCCACACTTACAGATTTATCCAATAACAACATAGCCTTTACAGACTAACCTCGCTTTGTTCCTGATAACTTGTCCTTGCTCATTCAACTTATTCTTAAAGATCCATTTGGAGCCAATGACGTTTTTACCTTCGGGTCTTTGAACCATCTCCCATGTATTGTTTTTCTCAATCTGATCAAGTTCTTCATTCATTGCTTTAACCCAGTGATCATCTTTGCTGGCTTCATTAAAATTCTTGGGTTCCAGCATGGATATGAGAGCTATATGATATTGTTCGGTGGTTTTGATTAGCTTTCTCCTGTTTTGTACACCTTTGTCTTTTTCTCCAATTATCTGACTTGCAGGATGATTCTTTTGAATGATTCTGGAGGAGGAATTTGTAGTTGATTGTTGATTTGAGTCTTTCTGAGTGTCTGAGTCTTCATCTAATTCAGAGTCTTCGTTTTCTTATTCTTGGAATTGTTCATCTTCAGCTTTAGCTATGTCTTCTGTAGAAGACTCATTACTGTACACCTCTCTTGCTGGGATTCCTTCATCAATGTTTACATCAATACAGTCAACCATTTTATGCAGCCTCTTATTATAGCATCTATATCCTTTACTGTTTGTAGCATACCCTAAGAAAATACCTTCATATGCCATGTTATCATATTTGTCGAGGTTCTCATTATTATTCTTTATGTAGCATTTACTCCCAAAGACTCTGAAGTGTTTGAATGAGGCAGGTCTTCCAAACCATAATTCATAAGGTGTCTTGTCACTTTTTGGTCTGAGGTGAGATTTGTTAAGCACATGGACTGCTGTGTGTATTTATTCTACCCAATAGGTTTGACCAATGTTCTTCTCATTCATCATTGACCTAGCCATTTCTTGCACTGTTCTGTTTTGCCTCTCAACTACTCCATTTTGTTGTGGAGTTCTCGGGATTGTGTATTCTCTCTTGATCCCATGCTCATCGTAGAATTCCTTGAAGTCTCTTGACATAAACTCTCCTCCCCTGTCTGATCTTACTGCCTTTAACCTCTTCCCTGTTTGAGTCTTAGTTAAAGCCTTAAATATCTTAAACTTCTCAAATGCTTCAGTTTTTTCTTTGAGAAAGGCAACCCAAGTAAGTCTGGAGTAATCATCGATA
>ML804341.1:63261-84515 GCA_009831015.1 Picea engelmannii | reverse complement strand
CGAATCAGTTGTTACCGTGCTTAAACAATTATGCTTCTTTTAAAATATTTACAAGGCACTCAAAGATGATCACAATAATGCAGAGAAATAAACAAAGGCACATTCAACATCAGTCACATAAATGAGAAAGACAGAGACAGATAATTCCTGTGGAAACCCATACAGGGTAAAAACCTCCTTTTCTTTATATGATAAGTATTATCTACATTCTTTACATTATCATACATATGAGCACCAACTCATTATGAGGCTACAACCTCTGTTTTTGCAAGATGCAACTTGATGAGAGCACCGAATCAATGTTTTCTCTATCACCCACTAGAAGGAAGCACCAACCCCCTGGTTTCTCTAGCACCAACTAGAAGGAAGCACCAACTCCCTGGTTTCTCTAGCACCAACTAGAAGGAAGCACCAACTCCCTAGTTTCTCTAGCACCAACTAGAAGGAAGCACCAACTCCCTGTGTTCAAGCACCCACTTGAACCTTTGAGGACACCAGTCCTCCCTAGCACCTCCCAACCACCCTGAATTATAAATTCTTTGTTACTGAAACTTATTACAGTGATATAACATTATTCAATGGCTTACCAGCCCGATTGTTGTTCTGTTACGTTGCTCTGCCCTGTCTGCATCAATGTCTTCTGCACACCCCTTGCACTTTCTGTTCTTCTGCCTTTTATACTCTCTGCACCATATCCATTCAATGCAACCTTCCTCTACCGTGCATTTCTACTCCTGCACTATGCCTCCTTGTTCACGCTTGAATCCTGCTACACCGCGACCACCTCACTCTCTTATTTCTTTTCCATTATTATAGTCTATGTTGTCTTTGTGCATGCAATATTCGCAATGCCTCTGCATGCTCACTCCACGCTAAATTCCTCCACAACTCGAGTGCTCTGTCTGATCATCATCGTGACTCTTCAGCTTCTCTGGTGGTTCCCACCATGCGTCCAGCATCACTAGGTGTTCTGCTAAGATTTCTCAACGTCTCTAGCAGTTGTGACTCCTTGTCTTCTTTGGCGCAGTCGACCTTATGCCTTCCTAAGTTTTGGGCGCAAATGCACCTTTTGGATATGCAACGAGCAAATCTAGACAGCCAGAATTTATGCTCCCATATCTACGGTCGGGATTGGATTCTGAAGCCCCCCTGCCATTCTACCTTTAAGCGAAGGGAGGGGGGGGTCCGGAATCGGGCACGCATCTCTCGAGCGACCAGGATTAGAGTGCCCAGATCAATGGCACTCAAGCGATTCCGGATCCCCCTTGCCTTTCTACCTTTAATACGGGGGGGTCCGGAATGGTGGGGTATTGACGAAGGACCCTACTCCTGTCGTGTCACCTTTTGTATCATTCTCCACCTGACCATGCGACAAGGCTCCTTCCCTTTATCCCCTCCTCGTCCTCCGACATCTGTCCATCTCCTGATTTTTGAAACTCCGAAGTGGTGTAAATCTGTTGACATCACACGTGGATTGACACGTGTTGAATACTGCCACATGTCACTCTGATTCATGACTTACATGTGCCTGAAATGTTGAATCAGTCTAACACTTGTCATTACATGGTTGTGCCATGTGTTCCTAGCTGACATGGTATGCTGACGTGAGTCGGATTGACGGTCCAGATCACATCTTGATCTGACGGCTACGATTAAATCGCAATATTGCATATCGTGATTTCAACACTCTTGACGTTCAGTGTTTTTGTCACTTCAAAGTCTCGATCCATGAAACTCCGTAATGGAGTCGTATCAATGGTCCAGATCATATCTTGATCTGATGATTGCAATTACGTCACGATTTCACATATCGCGATATTGGGATTCTTGATGTTAATATTCTTTGACATCTCCAACACTCGATCCTCAAAACCCTGAAATGGACTTGGATCAACGGTCCAGATTCAATCTTGATTCAATGGCTGCGATTAAATCACGATTTCACATATTGTGATTTCGGCATTCTTGTTGCATTGTTTCTTTTCCCTCTTCATGTCGTGATTCGCAAAACTCTGATATGGAGTTGGATCAACGGTCCATATTTGATCTTGATTCAATGGCTGCGATTAAGTCGCGATTTTGCATATCAGGAAATCGGGATTTCTGTGGATGATATTACTTGACATCTCCAACTCTCGATCCCCGAAACTTCGACATGGACTGGAATCAACAGTCCAGATTCAACCTTAATCTGACAGCTGAGATTAAATCGTGATTTCAAATATCATGATTTTGAGAGGTTAGGGAACATCGTTCCTTTGACTCTCCAGTCAGCAAACTGACGATCTATCCCCATGTGTCCTGCCTGAAGATGGACGGTCCTCCTTCTTTCGGGATTTTTTGAGCCCTCTACTCCTTGTACTTTAAAGAACGTGCAGGTTCTCCTTGATCCAACGGTGGTTCGACCCTGCGCTCGGATATAATGCCCAAGATCTATCCTCCATATCTGTGCACTCCTCTTGTCTACATTGAGTTCTGACGGTCATCGGGAATTCGGGATGGAATCCAACGATCACTAACGCTTCTCCTCCAAGCTTATGCATCCTCCTTACTTGGAATAATTTCTAAGTGTCAAATGCCTCAACCTTTGATCCACCTATGATCCTAAGTATGCTATCTCCCTTGAGCTTTAGCCATGAGTTAACCTCATCCCTGGTGCACACCTACGCACTACATTCGACTCTGCACTAATTCCTCTTGAGCTTACTTTGTTCCTGTTTTTCCATCAATGCACACTCTGATCCTACCATCAATGACAAGCGCATACTACCTATAAAGCATGCCAACCATCCTTTGCACTATCTCTTCTGATATTCTCGAGCTTTCTCTGCAGCATCTTCCCAAACTACTTATGATGCCCATCTGTTACATTCTTCCTATACTCATGCCATCTTCACTGTTGTACTTGCCATCAATGACAAGCATGCGCTACCTGTTAAACATTTTCCAACATAATTTACACATGACATCCTAGTTCTCAACATAAATCCTAACTCCCTCTTATGGTTATTTACAACACAACGTGGATGCCTCTCTTTTCAGCACCAAAATATGTTTTTCCTTTCTTCCCCCTTACTCCAAAAATCATCTCTCCCCTCTACTTGAATTTTCCTTCTCTTTTTCTCCTGTGCATGTTTGACTCTCACAATTCCCAAAAATGATTATACTCAACCCATGTTGTCATAACTAGAAGAGATGGCTCTTTCACCCACCTTGTTGATTCAGGTGGATATTGGTGGCCACCCACCTATTCCATCTGGCTCCTCTTGACATTTTTAGTTCAACACGTTCTTCTTTAATTATTTGTAATGGCGACTTCTACACTTTTGAGGCTGTCTAAATCCCTACACATCTTCCAAGTGAATATTGGTGGCCTCCCACCTAATCCAACTAGCTTATTTTGTATTTTTTCATGTTAGCACATCTTGATGTACTTCCAGGGCCATTTTGGGGCCCTTAACGATGTTTTTTTGGCTCTCCACAGTCAAACTATATATGGAGTTAGAGTTTGATGGTGTAATGTGTATTTCTCTAGAATACATTTCCAACGGGCTATCACACGCCTAAAATGAAGGTTGTATGCAAAAGTTACAACCCTGGGAAGTTGAGGTACCAACTTACCCATAGGGGCCCACATAACTTTTGGCGTTTCACCTCCTAGGGTTAGGTTTTTGGATGTCTAGGGTCTTTGAATTCATGCGTAATATCAAAAATTCCTATGGAGCCTCATTGTAATCATTTTTATCAGAAAAATGCACGTAGAAGCCACATCTATTCTCAGAGATAGCTACCACCATTCGAGAAAGGGTTTTAGTTATGTAGTTTTATAGTTTCATCCTATTTCTTTTATTCAATAGAAGATATTGTTCAATGGATATCTGTGTGTTCTTCATATCTTTTTGTTTATTGTATTCAGTCTGTTAATCGGTTCATTCCGCTCCTAAATCCAGATCAGTGGTATCAGAATGGTCTGCTCTTCATTTATTTTTATTTGTGCATGTCCCTGACAAGATCTGGGTACAAGAAGTTGGGACTCGAACCAATTGATTCATTGCAAGATCGATTGTGCCGAGCCCGAAAAAAACCCATAGGAGACAAAAATATATATGATGGAGTAGGAGATCCTTTTAAAATGTTGCTTGAGTAAGCCCTTGTGAAACAAAGGAATGGAATGATGGACAACTTTGCACATATCTTTCAGTGGTTTCCCATAGGTGAAGCATCTTCATCAAGTGGCCATGCAACCCCCTTCAGGGTATAGGTAAATTTTGATATTCCATTATTTGAAGTATTTATAGATGCGGATGTTGTAGATAAATGGTTGAATCTGCTCGAAGGGTATTTTTCGGTCCACAATTTTTTTGATAGAGAAAAGATTACTTTTTCACTTCTCAAGGTCATCACCCATGTTAAGTACTGATGTGACACTTACTCTGAGAAAAGGGCCATAGAGGAATCATAAATATTTGTGGTTGCCCCTACATGGGATTCCTTCTAGGATGCCATTAAAGAACAGTATGACCATGTTGGAAGATATGAGGACCAGTACACTAGATGGACCACCCTGCGTCAAGAAAGGGACTAGATAGTACAGATTTCACCAATATTTTCCATACCCTCCACACCAAATTGGGTATAAAATACTTTGAGTGACATATGGTGCTCAAATACCATGGTTGTTTTCATAGATACATTCAAACATAAATGGATTTTATGTACATCGCCTCATTGGGTACATCTTATATATATGTTTTCCATATCGAGCATAAATTTAAGGAGAAGAGGCGAGAGTTTGTATCTGCAAACTCCTCACAGTCGAAGTAGGGAAAAGGTGCCCCAACCCACACAACAAGGGACAAAGAAAACATGGCCACTCTCAAGACAATCAGTCCAAGCCACAACACAAGAAGAGAAATGAGAAGACAAATAAGGACATGTGAAAATGGTGTGAGTACCATAAAATCCCTTGGCACAACATTGAAGAATGTCACTCCAAGCAGTCACTCATGGCTGAGCTGAGGGCTTCCGAGTCAAAGGTCAATTCTGACTCTGAATAAAATCCTGAAGGAGGTAATCGTATTATCGATGTTGAACCGAGTGTCATTGTCACTACCACCAAAGTCCAGCGAAGCGAACCAGAAGAACCGAAGGAAGGGGAATGCCTCTTTCACTCATAGATGTGGGTAAAGGGGGTTTTGCTTCATTTCATTGTCAATAGCAGCAGTTAGAAGAACCTGATTTTAGCAGAGGTTGTCAAGTGTCTGGACCTATTGATGACACCATACCCGCAACCCTACACCATCGGTTGGATTCTCCAAGGAAGAGATATTTTTTGTCTTCCCTACGACATCAATCCTTTCAAAAAAGAGGTATTGTGTGATATTTCTCCCTTTGAAGTTTGTGATGTTGTCTTAGGAAAACCATATTTGTGGAAGCATCATGTTGTGTATGAGTCTAGACCCCACACTGTTATTATTACTTTGGTAGAAAATTGTACAGGATACCAGAGGTAGTGTTGCCTATCGCTATTTCTTTAAGCTCTGATAAGAAATGCAGTAAGGTCATTCCACATACCGGGAAGTTCGTCTTCTTTTTGATTCATGTTCACAGTAAGAATAAGGTCATTTCACATCTGTGGCCTCTACACAGAGCCTCCCTTTGTAGCAGAAGCAAGTGGATGATATCCTGGAAGAGCACAGAGACATATTCTCCTCACCCATCAGGGTACTGACACACTGCCAAGTCAAGCATCCAATTGATCTGACCCTTGGTGCACCTCTTCCTAATGGACTATTCTATCATCGCTCACTGATGGAAAATGATGAAATCAAGCATCATATCCAAGAGATTCTTCAAAATGGGCACATAATACCCAAATCCTCCCTTTGAGGAAGATCGATTGTACTTGTGCAAAAGAAGGATGGGACTTGGCGACTCTACATTTATTATAGAGCCTTAAACAAAATCACAGTCAGGAAATGGTACCCAATTCCCAGGATTGAAGACCTTTTTTGCCAACTCAAGGGGGAAAATTTCTTCAACAAGATTGAACTAAAGTCTGGCTACCACCAAGTTCCAATCGAACCAACTGATGTATGGAAGAGAACTTTCAAATCTAAACAAGGTCTCTTTGAATGGTTGGTCATGCCCTTTGGCTTAACAAATGCACCAGCTGCTTTCATGAGGTTGATGGATGATGTACTGATACCCTTCACCAACTCTTTTGTGGTGGTATATTTGGATGAAATCCTCATATTCAACAGAAATTAGGAGGAGCACATGCAACATATTCAGTAATTTTTTAGCACTATGTGGCAGCACAAGATATATGCCAACTTGGAAAAAATTTCCTTTGGCATGAACATGGTCCAATACTTGGGCTACATTGTTGATGAGAATAGGGTACATGTTGATCTAGATAATATCCAATTCATCTATGACTGGTCAACCCTGACCACACTAACTGAGCTTCAGGGCTTCTTAGGACTAGCCAACTTATACCGACGGTTCATGTTTGGATTCTCCCATATTGCATGGGCCCTCAGCTAGGTAACCAAGGGTGGTGGTAGGGAAAATTTCATGTGGGGGAAGGAAAAAAAATGAGCATTCGATGATCTGAAGAATCACCTATACTCAGCTCCAATAGTCTCCTTGCCCAATCTGCAACAATCATTTGAGATTGAGACTAATGCATCTGACTATGTTGTAGGTGCAGTTCTCACTCAGCACGGTCATCTGGTGGCATACCATAGTGAGACACTCTCATATATTGTCCGTAAATACCCCACGTATTACAAGGAAATGTATTCTATTGTAAAATCTTGTCGTCAATGGAAACATTACATTCTAGGAAAGGAGACGATCAGCCACACTGATCACAAGCCTATGCAGTTCATACAAACATTGGAGAAATTGCAGAACAACTGCCATCTAAAGTGGTCCACCTACCTACAACAGTTCCATATCAATGTCAAGTATAAGAATAGGATATCAAATCATGTTGTTGATTTCCTCAGTCAACCTCCTATGGCTGCACTCACCACTATGCTCCATTCCTATGGACATGAGGCATCTGAGTGGCCCCAACTTTATCAGCAAGATCCAGAATTCACCACCACCTATTAGCTCTTGGGAACAGGTGCGAATGTCACCAATTTTCACATTCAGGAAGGACTATTATGCCATCTATTCCATCTTTGTGTTCCTACAAGCAAGCATTTGAAGATGATTTGGGAATCCCACTACAGTCGAATGGAAGGAAATTTTTTCATAGAGAAAACTATGGTTGTTCTTTAGAAACATTTTTGTTGGCCAAAACTTCAATAGGACGTCAGCAAGTATATGAGATATTTCACTTCTTGTGCCATTTCCAATCCATCCATCAAGAAGAAAGGATTATACACCCCTCTTCCTACTCCTGAGAAGCCTTGAGAATCCATCTCAATGGATTACATGTCTGGCCTTCCATTCACCAAGCAATGCTATGATTGTGTATTTGTGGTCATTGATCGATTTTTGAATATGGCCATCCTCATAGCTTGAAAGAAGAATATCACAGTGGCAGATACTTCCAAGCTCTTCTTTGAATGAGTGTGGGTCCATTTTGGGATACCACAAACCATCATATCCGACCAGGACAACAAGTTCCTCGACACATTTTGGTCAATTCTCTAGTCTTTATTGGACACCAAGCTCACTAAATACACTGCTTTCCACCCCCAAACAGATGGCCAAACAGAGGTCGTCAATCACATGATTGTTCACATCTTGCACATGTACAACTCTAAGAATCCATGTACATGGGATGAGAGTCTCCGCTACATTCAACATAATTACAACATGGCTCTCCATATCTCCATCATCCATAGCCCATTTCAGTTGGGGTTGGGATTACAACCCTTGGGTCCCCTTGATGTTTCACTACCTCTTTCCACCACATAGATAGACTCTCCCCATGTTCATTCTAAGACCAAAAACACCACCATATTCATTGAGCTTATTCAACACATTCACCAACAGGTCCATGAGATTTTTCAGAAATCCAATGCAAAGTACAAGCAACGCCATGATCAAGACAGGGTACCACACTAGTTTCAAGTTGGAGACAAATTCTGATTACATTTGCAGAAGGAGCGTCTCATAGGGACCCATCAGAATCTCTTCCCACTTCGCTATGGGCCTTACACTATCACCAAGGCTGTGGGTAGCAATGATTTTGAGCTCAACACTCCACCCTTCCTTGGCTTGCACCCAGTGTTCAATGTGGACCTCCTTCAGCCATAGTTTCCACCATTGTTGGACACCTCAGAGATCATAGAACAACTAACACCAATTGAGATCAACCTTGACTGCATGGAACAAGCATCCACTGATCATATAGTGGAGACACAGGTCAAGGGCACTCGCCAACAGAGGATCCAACTTTATCGGGTTGTCAAGGAAGGGCAGATCCTACACCAAGGAAAGTGGCTCACCCGAGGCCAAATTCAGCTGAATTTTCCTCCCGTGATGGCGGAACTCAATGAAATGGATACCATTTCTTCCTAAGGGGGGATGATTGATCTAGGTGGATATTGGTGGCCACCCACCTATTCCAACTGGTTCCTCTTGACAATTTTAGTTCATCACGTTCTTATGTACTTCTTTGTAATGGTAGTTTCTACACTTCTAGGTTTGTTTGAATCCCTACACATATTCTAAGTGGATACTGGTGGCCTCCCACCTAATCCAACTATCTCATTTTGTATGTTTTCAAGTCAACACATCTTGTTGTACTTCCAGGTCCATTTTGGGGCACTTAACAATGTTTTTTTGTCTCACCACAGTCAAATTGTAGATGGTGTCAACGTTTGATGGTGTAATGTGTATTTCTCTAAAATAACTTTCCAACGGGATATCACATGCCTAAAACAAAGGTCCTATGCAAAATTTACGACCCCGGGAAGTTGAGGTACAAACTTACCCATAGGGGGCCACATAACTTTTTACGTTTCACCTCCTAGGATTAGGTTTTTAGATATCTAGGGTTTTGGAATTCATGAGTAATATCAAAAAGGCCTCTAGAGCCTCATTGTAATCATTTTTCTTAGACGAATGCACATAGCAGCCACATCTCTTCTCAGAGATAGCTACCACCATTCGAGCAAGGGTTTCAGTTCTGCAGTTTTACAGTTTCATCCTATTTCATTTATTCAATAGAATATATTGTTCACTAGATATATGTGTGTTCTTCATATATTTTTGTTTATTGTGTTTAATTTGTTAATCAGTTTGTTCTGCTCCTAAATCCAGATCACTTGTACATGCATTCAATGATTGGTTTTAATAAGTCAAAGGAGGTAAAGGGTTAATGGAAAAATGATTCATGGAGGTGGCATAAGATTCTAGGAATGTGGAGTCCCCTCAAACCCCTCTTTAGGCCCCTCTCTTGTGGAATCATAGCACCCATGACTCTATCCTAGTCCATCTACAACCAGTGATGTATTTTATTTTTATTATTTTCCATTAACAATGCTTACATATTACATTGTTTGGCCCTTGGACATTCATAATATATGAAAATATACATTTCTAATTCTATGATAAAAAAAATGAGGTGTTACACACAAGTAAAAGGTCTTGAGTTTCTTCATATACCCTAGGTTGGTGTTTTAGTTAAAGATCTATATCCATAAGTAAAATCTCTTTAGTCCACCCCAAGTAGTATTTCTATATTACAACAACATCATACACATCAATGAAAGATAAATGACATCCGTACCTCACTGAACAACCTATTTCAATGTTTTGGTTAATGATCCATATCCATAGATGGTCTCGATTTCCATCCTACAAGAGGTCTTGTTATTGTGATAACTCCATATATGGGAACCAAATATTAATGACATGGGTACCTTGTTGAATACTTAAATTTGATGTTTTAGTTAAGGATACATATTTATAGGTAAAAGGTCTTGAGTTCCATTTTTCATGTACTCTTTCTATATTGAAACAACTATGTGTACAATAATGAAATATTAATGATGTGGGTACCTTTTTAAACACTTCTATTTACTATTTTTGTTAAGGATAAATATCCACATATAAAAAATATTAAGTGTCATTTCCAAGTTGTTTTGTTGATCGTGACAACTCCATATACATGAATGAAAGATTAATTATGTTAGTCTCTTGTCAAACACATTGGTTCAATGTTTTTTTTGAGTATCCATATCCAAACATAAAAATCTTTGAATTCCATCTCCCAAAAAGTCTTACTAGATTTTGACAACTCTTTATGTAGGAATGAAGGAATAATAATGTGGGAATCTTAGTAAACGCCCCAATGTCTTGAGTTTGAATAATTTCCCAATTTTATATAAGGTACTAGATGTTATTATGTAGAGAATGAATAACATTGCTTATAATATTATCAGCAGAAAAATGAAAACTAGAGAACACAATGACATAATTGAAAAAATTCCATGCTTTCTACCCCTATTTATACTATTTATGTTTTCTAGAGAACATTGTAGAGGAACATATTTCTAGAAGCGGAACCTTCTATTAAGTCTTCTTATATTAGATGTTTTTTCATTATTACATAGGACTTATTTATTAATGTTGGACTTTATTACATAGAAAACATATTATGATATCTACTTGAGGGGTTAGGAAGATTAGGTCCCTAGCATGCTCTCCCCCTAGAAAAAAAACCTTGTCCTCAAGGATTGAGATGGGGAAATTGTTGCAGAATAGTAGTTGGCTCCCAAGTGGCATCCTTCATTTGTGTGTCCTTCCACTGAACTAAAAATTCCTTGATGGTCTATTAATGGAGACAACGCTCACGGTGGTCCAAGACTATTTGGGGATGCAACAAAATGGAACCTTCTTCATCCAATTTAGGGAGACTAGTTTGAGTCTATCACTTGGTTCCAATCACTTTGTTTAAGCAAGAAACATGAAAAATAGGATGGAGCTTAGAGTGAATAGGGAGAGCTAACTTGTAGGAAATGGGACCCATGCACTTGAGAATTGTATAAGGGCCACAAAACTTGGGAGAAATTTTCTAATAGTTTTCTTCTTTGATGAAGGTTTACTTATAAGGTTGCAGATGAACACTTGGTCCCCTTCAAAAACATTGTGTTCTGAATGTCCCTAATCTACTTGTTTCTTCATGCGATATTTTTGAGTCATGACCGAATTTTCTTTGAGGGTACAAAGAATGGAAGCTAAGACTGTAAATGTGTTTTCAATGTTATGGACCTTAGATACATAGGGTAGGTAGGAGAATAAAAAATGTCTCTTTTGACCGTAGACCACTTCAAAGGGAGTCATGCAAGTGGCAGTGTGGTAATATGTGTCGTACAACCATTCAACGAGTGGTAACTACTAAATCCATTGAGTTTATTTGTTTGACACAAAACATGTAACACCCCCAGCCACATTATGGGAAATGCCACTTAAACATTTCTTTCTCTGATACCAAATCTGTAACGCACTTGGCCACCTAGGTTGATTCATGTCACTCAAACTTATCTTGTCATCAACTCTGATACCAATTTACCAATAATTCCACCGAAATTGCTCTGACACAACTCTATCACTAATTAAAGTGTATAAATACTTTGCAATGGATGATTACGTACATATTTATAACAAAAATATACATGTATCATAACAGAATTAAACACACAACATAAACAACATAAACCATGAGAACAATTGCATAATTATTACTGCAAATATAGTTTAACACACAATTGGAACTTATCATTGAATAAAAGACACCAATTGTGGGCAGACCTTCCACGTTCCTCCCAGCCTTAGACCACATTGTTCATAAATATCAACAGTCGATCATCCCTGAGTTGGGGCTAAACTCCACTTGGGTAAGGGTTCCCAACCAGGCTAAAGTATCTCACTTGACATGAACTCAGTCATGGGTAACTCAGTCACAAGTGATGCAAACATAGGAAATTTTGTCATACATGCCAATTCAAACTAACAATATATAGTCTCTCATTCCCCACATACCTATGCCACCCCAAGAAGTATTCCCCTTCTCTGCTCAACATTCCTTCGGCTTCCCCACTTCCCTTCCAGGGCTTCAACAATAGGTCGAATAGGAATTCTCATATCCTTGTCACTACAGTTTGGCACCTCAGGAAATAATTCTCAACAATTATCTCACCTGGAGAGAATGCAAAGTCCCACGGGCCTGAAAACATGCCTCTTTAGTCTAGCTCTCCAAGTTAAGCCGTGTACAGGTATCTGTGACAATATTTAGCAGAATTACTCATCCCAGTAATAGTTCAGTGTAACTCACGTTTCAGTTCTATGACAAACCAGACGGCTCTTGATCACCGCTCAATCACTGCTTAAATAATCGAATGACCAGAAAATATGAAAAGATGAAAGATACCAAAATGGACTAAGTCCAAACTATTTGACTTCATTTTCCCAACATGACATGTTTCATTTTGAGAGTTTCCTTCAGTCCATATCATGTTCCCAACTTGAAACTTTTCATGTTGAGGACTTCCTTTAGCCACTTGTCCCCTCCTTAGGACTTAGGATAAACTAATATATCCTTTCTTTACACTTTTTAAATAAATATTAATATAATATTCCTTTTTAGGTTTCAGCCCCTTGAACCCATCCCCCTTAACCTTAGCTAATGGATTTATCCCCCTGAACTCTTTTATGTGGTTGGTCTGCTGCAGGGATATATTTCCATTAAATTGTATGTGATTACATTTACAACTCAGTACTGAAGTACTGATCTTTTGCCTCTAGGCTCACCAGCCTCAAAATATACAGTTCATGCACTAAAATGTATGGGTTGCACACACTCTTTCCTTAGTGCGCCACCCTCGCGCCCTTACATAGGTGCACATTACATCATTACTTATATATATAAGGCTTCTATGGCCTTCAAAACCTGTGCACTAAGCCAGTGCATGCAATTCCAGGGTTGCACGCCTTTTTCTTCAGTGTGCCATCCTTTCACACTTACACTTGTTCACACTGCATATTTTAAGTTGTTTCACTTTTAGTGTGCCATTCTTGTGTACTTACACAGGTGTGCACCAAAACATTAAACTATTCTCTCTATCATTCTACAACTTCACACGCTCCTTTGGTGTGAGATTCTCGCACACTAGCTTAATGCACACAACACCCAACCAACAAACTTGTTACATAATCTCAACAAATTATAAATAAAGTATAATTAAATTTATATGGATACCTAGAGATCATCCTAAGGGTATTACAATCCCCTCTCCCTTATTTATGTAGTGTCTTCAGTGCAATATATACACATATACAACCAAAATTTCAAAAGTCTTCAAAAAGATGTGGGTCAAAAAGATGTCGGTATTTTTCTCGCGTAGAATCCTCATGCTCCCAAGTTGCATCATCGGGGCCATACCAGGTCCATTGGAACTTTACTAGCTCTATGGATCGATTTTGGAGTTGTTTGATCTTTTGATCCAATATTCACATCAGATGCACTTGAAAACCGCCTTCTTCTTCCACCTAAACCACATTCCAATCAATGACATGATTAGTATCAAGTACATAGTTTTTAAGTAATGATACATGGAATACATTATGAATATGCATTGATGTAGGAAAGGAAAGAATATATGACAGGCCCAATCCTTTCTAGGATTTCAAATGTCCCACAAAATCGCGCTGCCAACTTTGAGCAATTTCCCAATCTTAGGGAACTTTTGTTGGCCTTTACTTTCAAAAACACATGATCACCCACATTAAATTCCCTGTGAGTTATGCCCTTATCAACATAACTTTTCTTCCTATCCTACACATCCTTTAAATTCTACTTTATTTTTATCATTTGTTCTTCCATTTCCCTGAGTAATTCTAGTCCAACCACTGCACAGTCTACTGGGTTTTCCCAGCTGATAGGTGTGTTTCATTTTCTTCCATAGAGTGCCTCAAATGGGCTCATCTTTAGGGATGCTTCATACCCATTGTTGTAATAAAACTATACCAAGTGTATATAATCCTCCCATTTGGATGGTTTATCCATGGCATACATCCTTAGAATATCTTCTATTACTTGGTTCACCCTTTCTATCTTCCCATCCAACTCTAGATGATAAGTTGTACTAAAATAAAAATTTGTTCCAAATCCTTTAGACAAACCTTTCCAGAAATTTGAAGAAATTTTTTTATCTTTGTCAAACACAATTGTCTTGGGAATTCCATGTAATTGAGCCATTTCTTTCAAATAAATATCAGCTATGTTATTTTCCTTGTGAGTAATATTTAATGGAATAAAATGGGAATCTTTGTTAAGCTTATCCACCACCACCAGGATGGAGTCATGTTTCTTTTTATTTCTGGGTAGCCTAGTGATAAAATACATTGTTACCACTTCCCACTTCCACTCAAGAATGGGAAATGGATATTGAAAACCAGTTGGGTGTTTATGCTCATCCTTGACCTTTTAACATGCCAAACACTTGGCAATGAAATTAGAAATTTCTTTATTCATGCTTGGCCAATAATATTGTCTCTTGATAGCTACAATGGTTTTTTGGTAACCTTTGTTTCCAACATAAGGTATGTTATGCATTTCTCCCAATATCAGATTCTTTAATTCTTGTGAATTTGCAACATAAGTTATGCCCCTGTATCTAACAATTTCATCACTTTCCAGCTTATTATCTTCAACTTTCTACTGTAATTTACCTTGTTGAAGTTTTTCCTTTAACTCCATGTATTTTTTATCTGATTTTGCAGCTTCTAGAATTGTATCTTTCATATCTGATTGGTACATGCTAATGGATATTGCATGCATCACATGCATCCTCCTTTTGAGTGCATCATCCACCTTGTTCTATTTAAATTTGATATGTTTTATATCAAAATCGTATTCACTGAGGAAATTTAACCACCTTCTTTGTCTGACATTCAAAGTTGGTTGTCCAAACAAATATTTCAGGCCATAGTGGTCTATCCTCAACTCAAATCTATTTCCCATGAGGTAGTTCCTCCACATATTCAAGGCATGCATTATAGTTTCCAGCTACAAATCATGAGTACCATAGTGTATTTCATGCTCCTTCAACTTCCTTGATTCTTAGCATACCACATACCCATTCTGACTAAGGACTCCACCTAGTCCTTCTTTACATGCATCAATGCATAAAACGAAGTCTTCAATTGGATAAAAAATCTTCAATATTGGAGCACTTTTTAATAAATGCTTCAAGTGTTGGAAATTTCTTTCACAATATTGTTTCCACTCGAACTTCACATCCTTCTTCTGCAAAGAAGTGATTGGATGTGCAATTTTTTAGAATCCTTCAATAAATATTATGTAGTAACTATTATCACTAAAAAATCATCCGCAACATTGCACATAATGGTTGAATAAAAACATCAATGCCAGTAGCAATTAGTCCACCTACAGTACCAAAATCCATCAAAAGGCAAAAACCTATATACTTGGGTCAAAAATTAAAGTGCACAGATTCACCAAAGGAAGCACGTGCATAAAGTGCATGCCAACACAGGCCTCAGTGTGCAAAATGTGTGACTATCTACGAGAAAATCCATGCACTTCTATGAACGGTGCATTTATGGATCTTGTCAGACCCTCAACCACTTTTAGTCTGACCCCCAACACGATTTGACACTTATATCTGAGAAAAATCTAGCTTGGAGGTTGGTCAATGGCTAGAGGGTACCCTAAAAGGCCCCTTGTTCACACTATGAACCAATTACATTTTTCCATGAATGGATGCTATAAATAAGATCCATGGGTGTGCTAAGAAAATAATATCTTCAAGGTATTTTTATGTTGCATTAATGTTTCTTTGAGAATCCTCTTTTCTCTTTGAAGCCTTCAAGCACCATTGCAATAGGCCATTCCACTCACCTCTTGAGGGAATAGGCATTGTATTTCTTCACCATTTTCCATGTGTTCCATTGTATGAAGAGAAGAGCTCTCAATTAGGGAACTCAAGAGCCCTCCCAAGGAGGAAGAGGGGACTCATAATTCCATGCCTTTATCTACGGTGTTTTTCCTATCAATCTATTGATCCATTGGTAGCAATATGTTGGTCATTTTTTTTTATTTTCATGGTTCTAGCTTCTCAATTTTCTCTAACATTTATTTATTAATTGTTTTTAGTTGTATTTCTTTGTTTTCATGGGTATTTGGTTTGTCTAACCAACTCACAAACTTTTTTCTTGTTTATAAGGCTTATCTAAACATGCAAGTGTTTTGTTTTTTTTCACCCAAGTGACAAAACCAACACAACAAATTGGTGACCATACTAGGGATCGGTATCAAATTCCTCCCTATTTAGGTCTTGGGAGCACTTCATTTTGATTTTTTTGACATGAAGGTACCAAAACCGGCCTAGCCTAACCTGCCAAAGTCAAAATTCAGAGTTGAGGAAGGAGTATTTCACTTGGAAATTTCTTCCCCGGCACATGACAAGAAGTGCACAGCTTTTCAAGCCCATAGACGTGCATTCTATGCCCTGTGCATGAAACAAGCTTCATTACTTTGTGCACTTTGCGCGCCTGTCAGAACTGTAACCCACACATAAGTCTATTTTTTTTCAAATTGTAAGGGTTTTTATGAATGGTTTCAAGGCCCCTAGCCTTCATATTATTATTTTCCTACACTTTGTAAGGAAACTACACTCCACTTAGATTCGTTTCTCATAAGAAAAGTTAGCTAACATAGGCACATAGGGGAAAAGAAGAATCACTATTCTCCTCTTTTTCTTTGTTGCCACATGGATGGCTCATTTGGCTTTTAAAATTTTAAGTTGAAGTTATTGCTTTTCATACACAATCACTTAAATTGGGACTAGAAGATAATTTTAACCCTCAAGTATGCTTTTCCCCTGCACCCTAGTGTGATCTCAGGAATCAGAAAGGTGGATAAAAGGACATTTCATCTCCCTTAAAAAAACTATTTAGGAGAGGACAAAGCCCCCCTAGGGTTCCTCTTAGTTTTTGAAATCATATTAAAGATTTGTAAGGGCCCATACATGCCCACATGTTTGCAACCTTAAGGTAGTTTCTAAAAATGCTTCATTAGTTTAGATCACACTCTAGGAAAGTTGAAAGATCAAAGTAACAGACCCATACATGCCCACATGTCTACAATTCTAGGATAGTTTCAAATATTTCTTAGTATAGACAACATTTTAGGGAGTTTAAAGGATTTGTAAGGACCCATATGTCCACATTTCTAGTTCTTTAAGGCTTTAAATATTTCGCAAGGTTGTACCAAAGAAAAATAGTAAGCTAGGTAAGAATACTTGTAAGGACCACAGGAATTCCACATGCTGCAATGTCGCACTTAACTTATTAAAATCTTGTAGACTTCTTACTTTCTTGGACACAAAGCCACTCCTCCCACACATCATTTCTATTAGAATAGTGGAGGTCGAAGTAGGATTTCCCCAAAGGAATTCTGAAAGATCTGACTACTTCTTTGGAAATTATCCACACCCAATTAATTCAAACGAGGTTGGTCCATGACCCCAATCTCTCAGCCCACCACATCTAAAAAATTTCTAAGAACGCACTAAACTTTCCTCCATGGAAGGTTCCAAAAGAAATTTTTTAGTATAGGTAGGATCTTGGGGGTAGGCATCCAAATAAGCCCCCGTTATCAGGTTCTCACATTTTCAAACAATAGAAGTTAAGAAATAGGGAACTTTCAAATCCTCCAAGTTAAGTGTTCTTACACCATAAGGAAGGGAGATACACGTGAAGGGTCAAAGGCCAAGGTTTGGTTGTTCTATGCATCCCTCCTTGAGTCACCCAACTCTTGTGAGGGCATCTAGACCGTGACCCATTTCTGAGGCTAAAAATCTAAATGTCGCACTTTGATCGAGGTCCTTAGTGGCCAAACTTAGGATATCCACCTAGGTGGTGATTGTGGGCTGCAATCGCACCTTGATCATATTTTGTGTGGCTATTGGGAAATATCACCAGCTCTTTTGGGATATGCACCCTCTACCCCTCATTATAAATGATTACTTCAACCTTCACTAGTTCCTCTTCCGGTGACTTCAAACAACACTATTGAGTGCTATTGGAAGGACCAGTGCTAATTGAGAGGAAGGACGATACATATTTTAGGACACGAGCATTTATTTTTAGCATTCCCCCATGCAAACAAAATCCACCTGTCCACATGCTTGTTTATTTATAGTTGATTTATGTATGATGTTCATTTGATTACATGAAATTTTGAATTATACTATTTTGTGAGGTCAAAACTATACAAAGCTCTTGTTATTTTATTTCTATCTTGTCACCATTTATATAAATTCACTTCGCTAGTCGAAAACCATAGGGGAACCATAGAATCCTCGTCACTCTAGATGCTTGCAAAATCTCCCTCTTATTCTAGGAGGAGTACCTAGTCTTTCCAACTCATTGGATCAACCATCTCACACCCCCGTGAGTGATACTATTTTGGGATCATATTTACTTGGTTCCACTTTTCTTGGGTCAAATTACTAAGGCCATCCATCCATTAGTTCTCCTTCACAAGGAGGTGAGGGTCAAACTTCTTCTCAAGAGAGAATTACAACCCCACCAAATCCCTCTCAAGGGACAGGTCCATTACCTACACACATGATGGTTGGAACTAATCCTCCACCAAATATCCCCATGCCATACTTCAAATCCCTTAACATTCCTGATTTGACCAAACTTACGAATGATCCCATTTTACATGACCCCACATGGCCCAACATGCCTACAAAATTTCCTTCAGATATTCCAAAGTTTGAAGGAAAACTAGGGGAGGACCCCACCAACCATGTTATGACCTTCCACTTATGGTTCTCTTCAAACAGCATCATGGATGATTCCATCCACTTAATATTATTTCAGAGAACCCTCATAGGCTCATTAGCCAAATGGTATGTGGATGAAAAATCAAGGTCCCATGTGACCTTTGAATCATTGGCCAAGGCCTTTTTGTCCTTTACCCAACTACCAGTTTGTCATGATACTATCTTATAACTTCTCTCTGAGTTCAAACAAACCACTATTTTCCATATAGCTGACCACATCCATGAATGGCGCCAGCGACGTAGTTTGTGTAAAGAAGAAACCACCAAAGAACAATGGCTTGATTGGTTTCTCAAATCACTTGTCTTTGTTATTGTCAAGGATGCAACATCCACTTTTCCTTAATCAGAAGAGGAGGCCATCAACAATGCCCAACATTTTTACCTCATCTATGCTCAATCATGTTACTTGTACACAGTATTATCTGATGCACCCTGACCCATACCATTTGGCCAGGACAAGCCTAGGATGTCCCACGTTGTGGATGGGTTTATTGGTTCTATGACCCATATCAACCCTTACGGACACCCATCACCCACTTATGGTGCACTTCAATACCCACAACCATATGGAGGGATGTCTTATTACTCTCCTCCCACTCACCAATAGTCATATCCTGTTTCTACCCTTTCACCATTGGCTGGACCCTCACTAGTACCCATGATGCATATGGTCTCTCAACCAAGTATGAGTTCACCCTAAACCCTCGCATATAACCCCAGCAGTAGTGGAAGTGTTTCCACTTCCTATATTCCATATGGATCATCTCCACAAAACAATCCATATTTTTCATTTCCTGGTCCTCCACAGTCGGTTGCTCCTCCACTGGGACAACCACATGCCGGCATTAATTTTGTTCAACCCTCTCCCATTCAACGAGGTCAGACTTTTGAACAATTGAATATGGAAAATATTTCCCATCAGCCGAATAATGCCAAGAAGAAATGGAAAAAATGAAACAACAACAACTCGATACCAGGAGGAAATAACCCTCAACAAAACCATCCCACTGGGGGAAACCAGAATCAAGGCAACCAAAACCCCCAAGGGGGAAACAATAAAAATCACCCACAACTAGGGAAGAACAATAAACTCAGAACTAACTTCCCTTGCACTCTATGTGGTGATTATGGACGTTATACTCACCATTGCCCCCAAATTTTTGACTTAAAACAAATGAAAGAATCCATGAACACCCAATGCCCTCCATCATCATCTACCCCTCAGCAAGCCCCATAACATTATTTGCAGCCAATAGGAGATAACCCAAACCCCACCAAAAATGGAGTAGTATCAAAACTTGGGTCCCAATCAACCTGGAAATACGAACGATCGCAATATCCTCCTTACCAGCAAAGAAGAGATTCTTCTGCAAACACATGGTCATCAATACAGTATTCCCCCTTAATCTACCCCAACCATCTTAGAAGCGTCTCCATCTACAATCGGACAACCATTGATGATTCCACATCCCAACATTGAGCCAAACCCTTGTATACCCCATATGTCGTTATGACGGAATGTACATAACCCTCATGCTAGGGAAGCCCATAACTACATTCTGGTCGACGACTTAGCAGAGTCTCATGCATCCATGTATGTATTGGAGGTCCTCCAAACCTATCCATCTCAGTGGAAATCCTTTATTTCCCCCTTGGGGGTAGTAGACCCCGTTAATACTAGACTCATCACCTTTGATATAGATAGCGGAGAATAATGCCTCCCCACCCTGGTAGATTTTTAGATACCAATTAAGATCTGGAACATCACAATTCATCGATGCATCATTGATGAAGGTGCATCCACATGCATCATGTCCAAATTATTATGGAAAAAACTCGTCTCACCTTAGCTAGTACCATCGGCCATCACCCTGAGAGATAATTATGAAGGTCACTCACCTCCCCCGAAGGGCTCTTCCAAAATGTCCCTGTAGAACTTGGGGGAAAAACCATCCTCATCGACAATGAATTTATCAATGCCCCACTTTATTACAATATATTGTTTGGAGGTACTACTTGTATGATATGAAGGCGGTAGCCTCTTCTATGTTTTCTACGATGATGTTCCCCCACAAAGAGAAAATCATCACCATTGACCAGCTTACATATTACGAGCCTAATCATTTCACCAACATTGATAACATTATCCCCCTTGTCCGCACTAGCTCAGATATTTTTTTGGTCATCAACATGGGTCCCAAAATTTTCAAGGACTCCTCCTTGTTAGGGGCATATCATGAAGAACCACCTCTCCTACACCCTTTAGCACAAGTGTGTGTATTATCTTCTAATGGAACAGATATCGGAGACCCTACTCCTCTCATTGAGGCCCCTCCCTACATCACAGTTCCACCATTCAAAGAACCATTACCTCAGAAGTTCCCTGAGAACCCCACTACACCT
>ML804341.1:40206-63255 GCA_009831015.1 Picea engelmannii | reverse complement strand
GGGAAACATTCCCCCAAGACATTACCCAAATTCCCTTTTTTTACCCCCCACCCAGAGTCCAAGCATTCCAAGTAGTTGCTACTCTCACCCTTCCAAACATGGTTCTTGTCATCCATGTATGGTATCTCCATCCACCTGCTATGGTTCCTACACCATCTCTCCCTCCTCAAATAGAGGGATTACCAATGCAGATCCTAGTACAGGCTCCTGCCACACCACCACCACCCCCAAATAGCAGCAACACCACCACCATTGGGGGCAGACAAAGGAAGAATGAGCCCACAACTCGGCTCCCTCCTCGAGCTCCACCTCCTTGTGCACTATGTGAAAGAGAAGAACACCCCACTAACAAATGTCCTACTCTTCCTGAGTTACGCAATCTGATCCAAATCCCTAGAGAAACCCCATTTCTTGCTACTCCACCAAGTACATTCACTGCTACTATGGAGTCCTCAACCACATGCAAGAAAGGGTTATGCACCAAATTCGCTTGTGCCATATGCTCAGAATATGTCCATTACACTCATCATTGCCCAACTCTACCTCAATTTTTCCAAACATTAGCCGCAATACGCCACACGTCTCGACTAGATCCATCTCAGTCGCTTCCCATAGGGGCTCACATTACTGACATTCATTATATTTCATCATCAGTCCCTGAGCAAATGAGGTACCATCCATAGTATCGTGACATATGGTTCATGTCCAGCAAGCCATCACCCCATGTACACAATATCCCCCTATACAGTATCTCATGTGCACATGTTTGTCCCACCCTCGCGCCCACATGCACGGCTATGTAAAGAAAAACACCACATTATGTGTAGGAAATGGGGTTAGACCCATGCACATATGCGTGGATATTCCTCCTTTTCCCGTACACTAGTGGGCCCCTACCCTTAAAATCCTTTGTATGACCCTTCATATAACCCCTACTTACAAACCATGAATTTCACAAGGTTTAGGATGATAGGACCACTAACCTATCTCTCGCCACTGTTGGATCAGTAGCCTCATGCTCTCACAATCTCAAAAACTCCCCACAGCTATCTCGTCAGCTCAACAATAGTGACAGGTACAAATGAGGTGGCATTGTGGGCCCACCATCCATATATATCCCCTTTTTCCCAACTTCCACACATTGTTATAGAAGACCAAAGCCTTTGTTTTTTGATCCATTCTCAGCCATGGGATCTCGATCCTGCCATCTACACATTCACATTCCTCTAGTCATCATCTGCACTTGGCCCCGGAGGAGTCTTTTTCTCATGTCACGTTCAGGTACGCATGCTCACTTTCAATTTTATCAAATCAATTCTATATGATCTTTCTCATCAGATATTGTTCATGTCGGGTATTTGGTTTTCTTGTGTGCAGGTACTTGTTTAGCAAAATTTACATCATCTTCAGGTATATGTTTGACACTGGCATGTAATTATTCCCTCAGTAGATCAATTGCATATCCCAGTCAAAACCTTTGACATTTACCTTTAGGATCCCTACATTCAGCTCTACAGTACCTTCACCTATACTTCATTTTGGCACTTTCATCCGATAGCAGTCTCCCCCACATGAGTTTTACCATTCAAAGTTTCCCTTGTTAACTTGACACTCATGTTGATTTCACCCCCTAGAGATGGGAGTCCCGATAGTATTATTCACTTCCGAGAATGAACCCCGTACTTCTTCTCATCATATTGCTAAATTTCCCAATGGACTCCCAGGTCATGTCATCTTGGTTCTATTGACTGCATCTTCATAGTTTCATTATCCATCCATCTCATCCACCATCAGTTTTCCCATATGAATATCGTCCTCCATCCATTTACCTAATAGAGAAAACCACCCATGGGGCCTCCACTAGTTCTCTTTCACAAATGTGTGCCCTAACAGGCCAAGCCATCTTTCACTGGGGCACCCATTTATGTATCTGTACACCCAACCCAAATTATTATTTATTTCTTTGGGAATTGTCTAAATCCTTTGTTTCCAACATATACATAGTTTTTTCATTGTCATCCTTGATGACCTTTTTTTCCTAGAAGAGCAACCCATTTTTCCCTTGGTTGGGGCATCCACATTTTTTTCATGCCAACATCATTCACGAACCCTGAGTATGCCAAGTCCATGTAACCTTGATCTATGATTTTTTCCACTTTGTTAGCCTCTAGCACAATTTAATCCCATATATAGTCATCCCCCTAACACTAGATCTAGTTTTACAGTTGTTTCCAGTCATCCTTCCAAATTCCCCAACCAAGGGAAGTCTTGAGTCCCACCGCATCTTGAATTCATTCATGTTACTCTTCAGTACCTGATATCATCTATTACTCAGTGGATTTCAATAATCCCTTATCTTCTTGGTGTCGCTTCTCCCTTCATGTCGAAATCATCACAGTTTCTAGAAAGGTGACAATATCTTGACTCTCATTCCCTTTTCAATGAAGAGTCTCGGATGACAAAGAGAGAATCATCATTGCTCTCTGATTTCATTGACCCCCATAACATTCTACTTCATCAAATTCTCATGTTACGGTGGGTCTTACTATATTACTATTGCAGTTGTTTCATACTAGCCAAAGACCTCTGAATTTGTTAGGCCATCAATGCCTATGAGTCCTTGACAATTCATACAGTCATCCTTGACTCACTTCAGAGTCTGTTCACCATTCAAGACCGTTATCTGTCATTATCAATCGCGCCCGAGGGAACTGCATTTATCTACATCAGCATACATCTTCAGTTACAACCACATATTTTGGTTTCATAACACGAGCATCAGGCATGCCCACCTCATTTGTACACATATATATTTTTTTTCTCCCTCGAGAAGGGTTTGGGTCCCACATTTTTCCCTCTTCCTCCAGTTGCTCGCTCTTGTATTTCCTCTATTCACTCTTCCTTACAATGGAACTCTAATCAAAATAAGCATTGGTATATTTTGGCTATATGTATGCTCCTACCCTCACACGTCAGGGGCATCTGTTATTGTCGAGCGAATTATATGATAGTAATTACGACATAAATTATCAATCCAAAGTCGTAATATTATGAGATGTACGCAAAGTATATGTAGGGTAAGAGGATTTCTAATCTATGATAATGATTGAAAATAAACATGTTAAACTATTGTCGTTGAATCTAAATCTAAGAAAGCACAAAATATGTAGAAACTATCCTAATGCTACATAAACTTGAGAGTAAAACTGAATCTACGAAATCAAATGAGACATAATCTAACTATGAAAGAAAAAACTTAGTCTAACTACGAAAGCATGAAATCTAGAATTAATCTATGAAAACATGAAAGTGTGTAAATTAAATCTAATGAAAGCATTTTAAAAACATCTACAACAACACACGACAAAAAAGTAAATGACAAACCACTATGAGAAAGTAAAATCCTGCATTAAAACAATCCAATACATGAAAAATAATGAAAATCACTATCTCAAAACTACAAGACTATGAATCAAAGCTCAATCACTCTATTCTTCTATTCTCTATTCTAGAGAGAGGCCTCCTCTCAAATGAGGAGAGAACCTGCTTATTTATACATGAATAAAGATAACAAACTCATAATTACAGATCCAATTTTCTCTCAACCTATCCCTTCAAATCCTCCACAAATATCTTAGATAAGATATTCTATCCATGATCTTCTCCTTGAAGTTAGCTTGAATGATTATCTCCAAATCAAAGCTTGAAGATGAAATTCGAATTTGAAGCTAGGTGGTGATTTTTTACCTTGTGAAAATTTTCAAATATGCCTGTAGTCATCATAAAACTCATCCAACTTTCAGATATAATGAAAATATGTTAATTTTCTAGTTTTTAATCACAAATTCTCTTAAAAATACTTGAAAATAAATAATTTGGAAAATGGAGATATAAACCCATATGTATTATGAAAGTGGTGGAGATTAATGGTTTTATGGAAGGATAAGATAAGAATGAGGTGATAAATGGTGTATGATCAAGGAATAAAAGGTGTATTTATGCGGTCCAACATTCCCCCCAACTGAACTTGTTGCATGTCCCTATGCAACAGTGCATGCATTTTTCTTTAAAACTTGTGGCATCTTAGTTGTAGCTTACATGATGATGATGATGTATAGCAATAAATCATTTCATGTTGAATGATACATGAGTGGCAACTAATTTTCTTATGGTTGGTTCTTGTGTGACAACCATCAATATGACAAATGTTGGTTCTTGTGGTAACAACATTTATTCATTTTTACTTATTTTCTTGCTGCAATTCATAATATTTGAAAACATGCATGTACTGGAAATGATAAGTCATCAATATATTTAGAAAGCTTTATTTTTCTTCATATTTGAATCATGCCAATGTATATCAATGCTTTTAGAATCAAATGCAACATAGTTTAGTTTGGGAAAGACACATTGGTTGATGGTAAAATGAGATGATGAATATGTAAATGGAATTATGACATGAATATCCCCCCCAACTGAAGATGTGTTACGTTTTAGGAAAAGGAGAAGACTAAGGTAAGGAAATTTTCCAAATTTATCTATTTTTAGCACTTAAGGAATTGCATGATTAAATATTAGAAAAGAACATACCTCCACTTACCAAAAAAGTTGATGAACTCTGCAATAGGAATGTGGTTGATGTTGCTACTAATCATAGAATTAAGAACCGGAATCTGAAAGTGGAATTGTGGCACGGCTGAAAAGAATTATGCATTCTCTAGTACTGTCTGGTAATGAACATGTGTTGAAAGAGTGTTTAAATGAACCGGTGCAAAACTGGTATGAAACGAGTACAAAACTGGTACCAAACTAGTGCAGAATAGAATCTGAAAAAAATGGAAAGAAACAATAACTGCAGCGAGAACAACCAGATCAAAGTTATATCTAGTCAGATATCGAGATCCAAGCTCTGTAACTGAAAAACCCACTGCAACTAGGCAAGTACCGAACCTACTGAGGTACAAAAAAATTCTCATTTTGGAGCAAACAAATCTCTGACTAACTCTGAACCCGTCCTCCTTTTATTTCTAAGAGGAATCAACCAAAATCATAAAATCTACAACAGCTTCAAAGCTCTTACCCATGGTACAAATATTTTTTGTGTGAATAAATGTTTTGTAGTCAAATAAAAAAAGAAATTATTGGATTACCGACCATTAATATATGTCGTTAACCAAAGTGAGAGGACCCACCATTGATGTCAATGGGCCTCAAGGTACCAATAGTACATCTTAACAGGTACGAATAAAGGTTTTGGTGTCGAGTCACCTGTAAGATCTATCAATCAAGGGACATTGATGTATTCCCATGGTTGTTAGCAAGAAAATCTCCTATTAAGGCATGCAGACTCCAGGGTACTAAATAGTCTCTAGTCCCTATTCTAGATAAGGTGTTGAAGTCAATGGAAAGAGACTTATTGAAAGGTGGGCCTTAATGTATCCCACATCATCCAACACGAGTGCAAATATAAAAATTTACAGAAAATGATTTGGTGGAACAGTGAACACTTACTAGTGGATTTTTTGAGCCCTAGTGAGTTTATGCTCATAGCTTTTTCATATTTCAAGAGTCTAAAAAATGGCAAAAAGAAGACTCGAGAATGAGGCAAAAGATAGGTGCAATCAGGCGAAATATAGGCAACTCAGAAAAGTAATCATGTGGGAAGTCATAAGGTAGTAGCAATGGATAGAAAAGTTTTAGGCTCACGACATATCAAATGACGAAATAGGCTTTATCATGAATGACTGACGAAGTTTGAAAGAGGAAAGAGAAGGGCTCATGTCATGACACAAATGGTTTCTAAGAAAAGTTATTTTTAATGGTAGGAAATGTTATGACAAGCACAACAAAAAACTCAACTCTTTCACGTATTCATGAAGCATGTTTTTCTGGAAATGTTATGTGATTTCTGAAATCACTTTTGCACGCAATTTGATCGCCTTGAACCTGTAAAAGGTTAGTATTTCCCTGCAACATAATTGTGAGAGTAACGCAAAAGATAAATGGCAGAAAAACAAATTTAAATCAAATGTAAATAAAGTGAAATGCATTTTTATACCTGAAAAGCGTCTTAAGCACTCCTCTTCGTCAAAATCTATTTTTAAGTGACTTGCGCAAACAAGTTAGCACAAAACATATTTTTTAATCGCATGAAATTTTGGTTTTGAAAAGTTTCCAAGTTCATTTGCAAAATTTAAAAAAAAAATTGTTTTAATTGTTTTTGAATTTTTTATTATATTTTTTAAGTTTTTTTTCTTTATTTACAAAACCCTATTTACACTAACCCTACAATGCAAAATATTTACAAAAAAATTGAACTCGTAAATCAAAATAACCATCCCTTCCTTTGTCTAATAACCAGCAGTTATATCATTCAATAGTCTTCAAAAAAATGTTTTTGATTTTCATTATTAAGACCATGTTCTTATAATTTCAACCAGAGAACATAAATGTTTTACTAAAAGATGCTTCTCTTGATCTTCCAGTGTGGGGGACATGAGCAAAGGAAAAATCTGATTGAATAGAGGCCCGACACCAAAAATTATAAAACAAATAAGAACGTGCTGGAAATAAAAACTAGGCAAAGGTTGGTATGTTACAACCCATCGTTCTTTAGTTGTACTTGCAGCACTTAGGTTGACGATTCCAGGTATGTGGGTGTACATAGAAAGAACATCCTGCACTGTTGACTCAAAATGTGTTGTTTCATCATAGCTAGTTGATATGAAACAATTGTCCAGAGAAGACTCATTAACAGGTCCAAGCAAAATGTGTCCTCCTTTAGGTTGATCAGTATCTGTCTCAACCAAAACAAAAGAAATGTACTTCCCTTTGGGAACAACATTATGTGAAAAAAATTCATATATGTCAAACTTGCACCCAAATTTCTTCTGAGGAAAAATTATCTATACTGATTGGAAATCATTTGTGTTTCAGCATGTGACAGAAGGTTGCCCGTTTACAACCAATTGAAGGTAAACAATAAAAAATAGTACAGTATGAGTTTGATTTCCCCAATGATCATGATACATGTAGTATTACCCTAAGGTTCCTTCAATGACTATGGCAAGCCATAGAGCTTCTTCAAAAATGGTGTTTTGAATCTCTTCATTAAGCCCAACATTATCAGGCAATTCACCATACACCTTGTCAAGAGAGTAATGTTGGCTGCTACGTGGGAAAGGGAGAAGTAATCTAGGTTCACATTATGTTTATAAAAACATGAAATTCTCTCAAACCACTTTGAATTTTAAAAAACCGTTTGCATGTCAGCTAAATGAGACTTTTCTGCACAAAACCCAGGTGCCAGATTTTCCAAATTCTATTTCATTTGCTCAGAAATTGAACCCGAAGTTGACTGTCTGCATATGGATGTTAACTGACAGAAATTTTTAGTTTGAGAGTCATCAGCCATGGAAGTGTGAGATCCTGACCTCCGATGTCAATGTGAGGAGGTATCCCTGGAGATCAGATCTGGTAGAGGAAGTGTGGGATTAGAATTATAATTTCGTATGCATTGGAATCCCAAAAATTTCGAGTGATTGATTGCAATAATCAAAACTGACACAAGGAATGTGTTCTACATGCATCAATAATGGAATGTAATCATCGAGAGAAAACACAAGAAGATAATCCATGAGATCATTTTTATTTTCCTCTAGAATAGATATGTTGGCCCGAAAAAAACTTGCACCAAATCCGTGCTTCAGATATGCAGAAGATTTTTTAATTTTAATCACTGAGATTTGTTTTGGATCGAATCAAACACTCTTCCCACATTTTTCCCTTGACAATATACTCGTTGACAACTTCTTCTTTCCACCCAATCAAGAGTTTGATCTCATACAACAATATTTAGGTAAAGGCAACAAAGAATCATGAGATGATAAGATTTGGTTAACAATCTGATTCAGATTGATCCCAGATTCTCATTCCTAAATATTTGAGAAGACTAGGAGAGATCACAGGATACATGATAATGTAATCAATCTCACCAAATCTCACTTGTTTCCGTAATTGTGACAGCAATCAGATTTGGATTCTCCATAAGGTCGATAGGTGGTGTTCAATGCAAAGAATGGCCCATGTTATCTCTAAGGAGCACTTTATTGGTCACGAAAGTTGCAGGTTTTCGGGTCATCAATATCTACCTCTTGTGTAAATATTGATTCATAAAAGAAATTCTCAGATGGCAGTATGAGTTTTCCACTTTCTTCTTTCACTAATAGGGCACGTAAAAATATGACTCTTAAAATAAGCAGACGTTCTCGAATGGTGGCCCAGTTCTCAAGTATGGAGATGGTCTTTCCAAGATGATCAAAAAAATAATAATCAAAGTGACTGCAACTTAATACTCAGATCGACAGGTAAGGAATTTAGATTGAGAGGTTCATGGGTTATTATTTCTCATTGTGCACATAAATTGGTTTATTGCAGGTGTAACCTAGAAAATCGAAAGATACATGCACACGCAAAAAGTGTTTTGTTTTTATATATATTTTTGTTTTTTATGTGTTTTATAGTTTTTTATTTTTTAATGTTTTATATTTTTTTTTAATTTTGTTTTTATGTACACACAAATTCTTATAAAATCTTTGAATTCCTACCAAACTAAAAAAAAATGAAAGATTTCTAAAACAAGAAATTTAATTGATCTAAAATAGAAATTCAACCATGTTTTTTTTCTGATTTTTAAGTGCGCATGCTTATTCATAATCAAAACCTACCTATTTTAATCTAATTAGAAACTAAAAATTATCTAAATGAAATGAAACTTCCAATGTAACCATCTACGTAACAAAAGTAAACAAAGATTTACATTTAATTTTGAAAAATGAAATCTAGGATGTACAATAATGTGCGAATTTAACTGCTCAAAATGTAAATTAATGAAATAAAAGAAAAAACAAAATTGATCTATCCTTGTACTTACTTGAAACCGATGTTCGATGCATCTTTCATAATCATGGTCTACTTCTTCGTTTTGATCAAACTCACCCGAAATCCATTCTTCATCCTCCTCGATTTCCTGCTTGCATGCTTGTTCATTATCGTTTGTATAGAACTCTTCAGATGTTAATTTTTCCTTCTCTTCTGGAGGAGTGGTTGCATCTTTAATTGCAGTCAGGATCTCCTCTTCTTGAGAAGAGGAGATCCCATCTTTTGCAAAGATCTCAGTGAGTAATTCCAAACTTACACTCATTGTAAAATCATCTTAATGAAAATCAAATCCAAATACTAGAAAACAAAATGAAAATGGGTGCATGACAAGTGCAAAATCAGTACGAAACAAACTAGTATGAAACGAGTGCAAAACAAAACTAAACAAGTGAAAAATCAAAACTAAACTAAATATAAACATGTACGAAATCAAAAGTGAACTAAGAAAACAAAAACGAATTCACAATCCAAACTTTACACTACAAAAATGAAAAATGCAAAAGCACACTTGCATAAAAATGAAATTCGCATGAAAAGAAATAAAACTAAGGAAACACTTGCAAAAAGAAAATGCACACAACTGAAAATAAAATCTAACTCTAACCCTTTTAACACCTCCCCGACAATGGCACCAAATTGTCGAGCGAATTATATGATAGTAATTGCAACATAAATTATGAATATGAAGTCGTAATCTTATGAGATTTATGCAAAGTATATGCAGGGTAAGAGGATTTCTAATCTATGCTAATGATTGAAAATAAACATGTTAAACTACTGTCGTTGAATCTAAATCTAAGAAAGCACAAAATATGCAAAAACTATCCTAATGCTACATAAACTTGAGACTAAAACTGAATCTACGAAATCAAATGAGACATAATCTAACTATGAAAGAAAAAACTTAATCTAACTATGAAAGCATGAAATCTAGAATTAATCTATGAAAACATGAAAGTGCATAAATTAAATCTAATGAAAGCATTTTAAAAACATCTACAACAACACACAACAAAAGGGTAAATGACAAACCACTATAAGTAAAATCTTGCATTAAAACAATCCAATACATGACAAATAATGAAAATCACTATCTCAAAACTACAAGACTATGAATCAAAGCTCAACCACTCTATTCTTCTATTCTCTATTATAGAGAGAGGCCTCCTCTCAAATGAGGAGAGGAACCGCTTATTTATACATGAATAAAGATAACAAACTCATAATTACAGATCCACTTTTCTCTCAACCTATCCCTTCAAATCCTCCACAAATGTCTTAAATAAGATATTCTACCCATGATCTTCTCCTTGAAGTTAGCTTGAATGATTATCTCCAAATCAAAGCTTGAAGATGAAATTCGAATTTGAAGCTAGGTGGTGATTTTTGACCTTGTGAAAATTTTCAAATATGCCTATAGTCATTATAAAACTCATTCAACTTTGAGATATAATGAAAATATGTTAATTTTCTAGTATTTAATCACAAATTCTCTTAAAAATACTTGAAAATAAATAATTTGGAAAATGGAGATATAAACCCATATGTATTATGAAAGTGGTGGAGATTAATGGTTTTATGGAAGGATAAGATAAGAATGAGGTGATAAATGGTGTATGATCAAGGAATAAAAGGTGTATTTATGCGGTCCAACAGTTATCACTGAAAAATCATCTGCAACATTGCACACAATGGTTGAAGAAAAACATCAATTCCATCAGCAATTAGTCCACCTACAACACCAAAATCCATCCAAAGGAAAAATATATATATACTTGGGTCAAAAAATAAAGTGTGTTGATTCCCCAAAGCAAGCGTGCACACAGTGCGCATAATGCGCAGGCAACACATGTCTCAGCGTGCACTGTGCGCAAAATATGTGACTGTCTATGAGAAAAGTTTTGCACTTCTATGAATGACGCATTTATGTATCTTGTCGGGCCCTCAAACACTTCTAGTCTGACCCCCAACACGATTTGACACTCATATCTGAGTGAAATCTAGCTTGGAGGTTGGTCAATGGCTAGAGGATGCCCTAAAAGGCCCCTTGTTCACACTATAAACCAATTACACTTTTCCATGAATGGATGTTATAAATAAGAGCCATGTGTGTGCTAATAAAATCAAATCTTCAAGGTATTGTTATGCTGCAACAATTCTTATTTGAGAATCCTCTTTTCTCTTTGAAGCCTTTAAGCACCATTGCAATAGGCCATTCCACTCACCTCTTGAGGGAATAGGCATTTCATTTCTTCACCATTTTCCATTTATTCCATTGTATGAAGAGAAGAGATCTCAATTAGGGAACTCAAGATCCCTCCCAAAAAGGAAGAGGGGACTCATAAGTCCTTGCCTTTCTCTACGGTGTTTTTCCTATCAATCTATTGATCCATTGGTAGCAATATGTTGGTCATTTTTTTTATTTTCATGGTTCTAGTTTCTTAAGCTTCTCTAACATTTATTTCTTAGTTGTTTTTAGTTGTATTTCTTTGTTTTCATTTGTATTTGGTTTGTCTAACCAACTCACAAACTTTTTTCTTGTTTAGCAGGCTTATCTAAACATGCAAGTGTTGTGTTTTTGCTCACCCAAGTGAAAAACCCAACACAACAATAACCTGCAAGACCCATGAATGATATCACCTCTGAGACATTCCTTGGTGTTGGCCAAATTTATATGGCCTTTATCTTTTTTGGATCTACTGATATCCCCTCCTTGGAGATGATATGACCCAAATAATGAATTTTCTTCTGGTAAAATGAGCACTTTCTCAACTTGGCATACAACTAATGCTCACTCAATATCTGTAACACCATTCTCAAGTGTTTCTCATGCTCTTCTTCATAATTAGAATATATAATAATATCATCCAAGAAGACAATGAAAAACTTATCCAAGTAATTCCTGAACACACCATTCATGAGACACGTGAATACAACTGGTGCATTCATTAACCCAAATGGAACCACTATGAACTCATAATAGCCATACCTTGTTTTGAAATCATTCTTGTTGATATCTTCCTCCTTAATTCTTACCTGATGATAGCTTGACCTGAGATCAAAATTGAAGAATATTTTCGCATCTTTTAGCTGATTAAAATGTTCATCTATCCTTGGAAAAGAATACTTGTTATTCACAGTTACTTTGTTCAACTTCCTGAAGTCTATGCAAAGTCTCAAAGTTCCATCCTTTTTCTTTACAAACAATACTAGGGCACCCCAAGGTGACACACTTGGGACTATATACCCCTTCCTTGGAAGCTTTTCAAGCTTCATTTGTAATTCCTTCAGTTTAGGTGTACTCATCCTATAGGGAGTCTTAGATATTGGAGCTACTCCAGGCATCAAATTGATAGAGAAGTCAAAATATCTCTTAGGTGGCAACCTTGGTATTTCCTTGAATATATATTCAAACTTTTTCAGTATTGCACAGTCTTCAATGTCTGGCACCTTATCTTTAGGTATCTCTTCCAGCTACGTGGAAAATATTTGGCACCCTTTTCTATAAATCTTCTTTAGCTGCAAAGATGATATTTCTCTTACATTTACTGCTCTTGGAATTCCTTGCACTGTCCTTAAGTTTCCTTCCTCATCCAAGAAAGTAAACGATTTTCTATAATAGTCTAGAACAACATGATGTTGTTCCAACCAAACCATACAAATTAGGCAGTCATAGGAACCAAAATGTATGATGTTCATATATGTGTTGGTGTTCATCCCATTCATGTTCATTTGACATTATTTGACTATCTCATTAATATTTCTTTTAGCTCCTATAGCTAGTTGCACCATCCAAGGTTTTCCAAGCTTTCTTCTTGTAAAATGAAACCTTTCCACGATCTTAGGACCTAGATAACTATGACTAGCTCTTCAATCAATTAAAATAGAAATGGGTTGATTATTGATCTCACCTTCTACTTCAATCATATGTGACTAAAAGTCATATTTCTTGTTGTCCAATGTTGCATACATCTTAGGTACAGTTTTTCCCATGTCCTCCATTGTTTCATCTTGCTACGTACTGTGAACAGTCCTCACTCTTTCACTCTTGTGAGGTAAATCTTTGTACATATGATCTCCTTTACAACCCCAACATTGAATAGGTTTTTGCCTTGGCCTTTTCCCTAATGTCTCTGTCATTCTATATTCTTTAGTAATTGGTTTTTCCTAATATTTATTTATGAAGAATGGTGGCTTAGTTCCATTCTTCCTCTATTCCATCTTGCTTTTCTTCTTTTCTTCCCAAGATTTCTGGTAAGATGATTTCCCTTTTTGCTTATCATAAAAGAACTTATCCCTTCTTATAGTTTCCTCCAATGTTTTGAGAGCATCATATTGTATTATGTCACTGATATATTATGGAATCTCACTCAAATATCTATGAATCTTAGCATTCTCATCTTCGATGAAGGAAACATATTTCGGCAATTCTAAAAACCTTCTTTCATATTGTTCTATGGTCATACTCCCAAGCTTGAGTTCAAAGAACTCTTTCATTTTCTTGTCATAGTACCTCTTAGTCAAGTATTTCCTCTGAAAATACCACTTGAATTCTCTCCAAGTCACGTTCTTCTCATCAATATGTTGTACTTGCACATATTTGTCCCACCACATTGATGCTTTTCCCTTGAGCTCATAAATGGAAATTCTACCTTCTACCAGTGAAGAGTAGTTATTCAACTGAAAATACTTTCTCATATTTAGTATCCATGTCTCCACATCCTCATATTTCTTATGTTCACCATCAAAAGTAGGAAGCTTTATTTTTTTCATTTCCCCCTAAAGTTCATCCGCCCCAAACCTCTTCTTAGGTTTCTTGATAGGACTTGAACTATTTTGCGCTCTTCTAGTTGAATGCCACGGAGAGTGATGATGCTTCCTACCAACAATTATGTTGTGCACTGATATTCCCCTCTTACCATGAGACGTATGGCTCCTTGATCTGATTGACTCAGTATGCTTATCCATCTTCTTCTCAATTATATCCAAGATCTACATTATCTTGATGTTGAAGTCTTCTTGTTGTTCTTTGGCTTTCATAAGCCTCTCATTATCAGCTTTATGACTCGGTACCTCCCTTTGAAAATTTTTTATGGTCTCTACCAAGTTCATGATTTTTTATTTACCTTCTTCATGTCCATTTGAATTTGTACCTTCATTACCCATATGGACATACTCATTGTAACTAAAAATTAGAACACTCCCAAATTCAACTCTTTGTGAAAATCTGCTTCAGCATGATGTTAAATTGGCCCATCTAGGATTAATTTTGAAAAATATGCTCTGATACCAATTTGTAACACCCCCAGCCACCTGTTAGGCAATTCCACTTAAAATTTTCTTACTCTGATGCCAAATTTGTAATGCACTCGACCATCTAGGCCAAGTCACGTCACTCAAACTTCTCTTGTCATCAGCTATGATACCAATTTACCAGCAATTCCAAAAAAAATTCTCTAACACCACTCTGTCACTAATTAAATCCTATAAATACTTTGCAATGCATGATTACATACATATTCAGAACATAAATATGCATATAGAATAATAGAATTAAAAACACAACATAAAAAACATAACCTATGAGAAAAATTGCATAATTATTACTGCAAATATATTTTAACACACAATTGGCACTTATTTTTTAATAAAATACACCAAATGTGGGAAGACCTTCCATGTTCCTCCCAGCCTTAGACTGCACTATTCATAAATATCAACAATGGGTCACCCCCGAGATGGGGATAAAATCCACTTGGGTAAGGGTTCCCATCCAGGCTAAAGTATCTTACTCGACAAGAACTCAATCATGGGTAACTCAGTCATGGGTGACTCAAACATGGGAAATTCCATCACAGATGCCAATTCACATTGACAACCTACAGTCTCTCATTTCCCACATGCATGTCCCACCCCAGGAAGTTTTCCCCTTTTCTGATCAAAAATCCTTTTTCTTCCCTGCTTCACTTCTAGGGCTTCAGCAACAGGCTGGACGGGAAGTCTTGGAGCCTTGTTGTTGTAGTTTGGAACCTCAAGAAATAATTCACAACAATTCTCTCACCAGGAGAGAATGCAAATTCCCATGGGCCTGACAACCCGCCTCTTCAGTTTATCTCTCCAAGATAATTCGTGTATAGGTATCTAAGATAGTGATCAACAAAATTAATCATCCTAGCTGTAACAGTCGGGTTTAGCTCATTTTTCAGTTCTATGACAGAGAAGTCAGCTCCTGATCATTACTCAATCATTGCCTGAATAATCAAATGATCAGAAAAGATGAAAATATGAAAGATACCATAATGGACTAAGTCCAAACTATTTTACTGCATGTTCCCAACCTGACACTTGTCATGTTGAGAACTGCCTTCAATCCACAACATGTTCCCAACTTGACACTTGTCATGTTGAGGACTACCTTCACCCACTTGTCCCATGTTGGATGCAAACCCATTCTGGGGAAAAGGCTATTTTTGGGAAGAGAAGCACGAAGGGAAGAAAGGATAGCTGGAAGGAAAAGTAGCACATGCAAGGGAAGCATGTGAGGCACCCATGCAAGGGATACCTAATGACGTTAGGGTTAGGGTTTTTTCAATGTATGGTAATGGTTGATGAGCCAAGAATATATATAAGTAGTACATAGGAGGTCTAATAAGAGGACCTGGAAGGACGGACTGAGACCAAAGAGAGAAAATGACAGAGGGAGAGTCTGGAAGTTGTAAGGTTTGTAGAAATTTGCTATTTTGTAAGTTGGTGAGCTATAAGTGAGCAACTCGATCTCGAGGGTTAGATAACAGGCTGAGGATCCTGGTGCGATCTAGTCAACCTCACAGGGATCTTCAAGCCTGTTGATATTTTAATATCCAAGATTGTAAACATGCGAGGCGTGACATATTGCTGAGACATAATAAAGAGATTGAGAGCCAGATATTTGTGGATGTAGCCCAAGAGGGGGTGAACCATGATAACACTTGTGTTATGTGATTGAATGTATGCATCTCTATTGTTGTTAAGTATTGAATGCCAGATGAATGAATGAAGAAACTAATTATATATGATACTCTAAATGCATGAATAAGAATGATTTTTCTAATCAAGAGGTTAGAATAAATAAGTAAATAACACAAGGTACAATCATAGATATCCACTCACTCCCCAGCTACAAATGCCTAAGTATTACAACCACCCATAGAGCGATCTCGGGTGAGACTATGCAGAACACCCTGTGTACTACGTTTCCTTCTAGTTTACCAGGGGTGCCAATAGTTCTAAAGGGATTTTGTTGGAAGCTTGTTAAATATGAACTTGGGTCAATCTATGACAGTAAGGTAAGATCAGAGTAGATAATTGATAAAATAGAGTAACAAACCAATAAATGGTTTCATTGTCAGTTGGAAAAGGATGGGACTGAGTGAATGAGATCTATTTAATAAGCGTAAAAAGAATGTTAGATCTAATGAGAAGACGTTAAGAGAATGAGAATATAAAAAGGGATGTTGAGACCGTGGAAGCCAACAAAGGAAGATATAGAGAGTTGATTGAGAATAAAGGAGTTGGAGTTTGCGCAGAAAGATAATAGAAACCCAAAGTTAACACTGTGAAAATATCTGGACAAATACTTATTCAATGACTTGCATGAAGTATTTTTCTATGATTTCCCACATGTGTTGCAGGAGTGGATATTAACATTGAAAGACAACCATCCTAAAAATCGGATCAGAAAACTAGAGTGGAATCCTGTAGAGATCACGCAGTTACAGCAAGTTGACAACAAATTTGCGTGTGCAGTAGATTTCTAGTTAGACAACATTGTTGCAGGATTTATCACAGAATTTACAGCAGATACAGTGAAGTCTTATAGCATAGCAGAGAAAGAGTTCTTGAAGGAAACTTGAGGTAGGTATATCAGATCGCTATATACTTCCATTAAGATATTACTATATAACAAAGGTGTTATTACATTGGCCTCAAACAACTAAACTTCTCTGCGTGCATGGGGGAAGGGGGGAAGCACTGACAGGAGAAGGAGAAATGGAGGGAGAAATGGATAAAGAAAAGAAGGAGGAGGCCTATGACCCAATAATGATGGAGGAAGACTAGATCAAGCATATCATGGAAACAGCTGGAAAAACGCGCAGTGGATTACCCTACCAATATAAGATGAACATCAAGAAGAGAGTTGTAGTCATGAGGGAGGGCCTAGCAAGTGATGAAGACGAGGTAGAGGATCTTTGGGATGTGGAGAAGATTGAGGAAATCCTGCACACGACATATGAAAGGAAAACAAGAGGTCCAAGAGCGGGAATAGAAGGAAACACTCCTATCCATATCAATGTCAGTGTGGAACCCATAAACCCATGTGTGACTAATACACCAATAAGAACACCACCATTTAGAAAACCAAATTTCGGAAGAAGGAAGACAACAAGAAGTACATCTACTGTTATCCACAATTTTGGTCATTGCGATGATGTCATGATGATGGAAAATCAAGCTCTTTACCAAGAATATTTTCCTGAGAAAAGTTACAGTTGTCTTCTTCCAGAATTCATATTTTGAAACATGTTCGCAGGCTGCTTATATAGTCACCTGCGAGAATACTTGTTTCTCGCAGGCTTCTTTAAGATGGGGTGCGAGCTTCTCACACTGTACTCATGGTTAGGGTGTGAACATGATCTTAAAGGGGAAAAAGATAAATATCTCGAACCTTCTAGAAGGGAATCTTCTAGAAGGGTGAGTTGGCTTTCGAATGGTTGTTCAATTACTGGCATTCCAGATATCTTGGGATCATTCCTTATCCAAGTAACTAAACTATCTTCTCCTATATATTGAGGAGATTTCTCATGGAAAAGGTTAAGCATAAGAAAGCTAGCAAGTGATTGATTGGAGAGTTGTTGGAATCCTGTATGGAGAACTGATGCTACAGCAGCAAGAGACTACAGCAAGGTCATCACAAGTGGTTGATTTTCTTCATGCATGAGCAAGTGTGTGTGTCAGAGCTAGAAGCCATCGAAAGGAGGCCTACGACATCAAGGATTAGGTTGTAATTTTCTCTTTCAATTAAATCAATACAGTAATATGTCCCTTTCCCATAAAGATGATGTCACTTTATTACATGATTCCTTGATCACATGTATAGACTAGCTATTGAATACATTAATCTTCCTTTACTCTGATTGGTTTGTTCTATTGTGATCTGAACGGAGCAAGAGCATCGGAGCGAAGCTTGGAAAAACAGAGATTTAGGAAAGCGTTCATAAGGTATGTCCATATTCCTTTATCTCTTAGTTCATTCAATAGGCTAGATCTAGGGAAAGAGTAGTATTCTGTCTTGTTTTGTTCTAGATCCAGGTGGATCTAGGGAGATCGGTTCATGTCCGCACTTACGGATTAATCCTTAAACATCTACAGAGGGAACAACAACTGGGGGACCCAGTTCAGGAATAATTAGTCAAGTATCTACACCATGCAGAGGTAGTAGTTCAACATTCAGGATGGAAGGACATGATCCCACCATCAGGTTACCATAATTAAAAGGAGAGGCGTTAGAGGACCCTGAGAAGCACTTGTTTATTTTTGAAAAGATATGGGAAGCAAAATAGATCATATATGAGGACACTAAACTTATGCAGTTAGCCATTATGCTAAGAGATCACGCATTGGATTGGTACATGAGTTTATATTCAAATAGTCCATCAGGGACAACCAGAATGATTGGGGATATAAAAAATCTATTAATAAATGAATTCCAGAAGCCTAGCTCAGAGGATCAATACATGAATGACATGATATAGAATAGACATAAACCAGGAGAATATGTGTGGGAGATTGACCAGAGATTCAAATGATTGAAGGGAAAGCTAAAGTACGTCATGACAGATATGCAACATAGGAATTTGTTTGTCAATTCACTACTTCCACACTTGAAATACCCCTTGTGACAAAAAAAGTTTCAGACGTAGGCATAGGATCTCCAGGAAAACCTACAACTAGAAGAGAATCAATATCATAAGATAGATCTAGCCATAGAGGAGTTGAAGGAGGATCTGAAGAACTTAACATTTCAGCTAAACCAGAACAGGGGTAAGGAAAAAAGAGAAGTCATTTGGTGTACCACATGTAGGACAGAAGGACACCATAAGAATGAATTCCCAACATTTGCAGAGTACATGGCAACAGGATTGCCAAACCCTTTTCCAACAAGAGGACTATGGTGTGAGATCTGTAAGAAATAGGGGCATGATCCATATCATTGTCCAATGATGCAGAAATACCAGACAATACCGAAGATTTCATATTGCAACTTTTGCAAATCAGTAGGCCATAATGACAAAGATTGTAGGACCATGGACCTGATGAGGGAAAGAACATCATATTCTTATAGGGTGCAGGCATAAATGATGAACGGGAAATTTGCACCACAGTTTAACCAAGTACAACCCCATATAACACTGCGCAACAATAATATAACACTGCGCAACAACAATATAACATTGCGCAGCCGCAGTACAATACCGTGAATCCACACTATAATCCTGCCCAGTATAATTAGGTGTCCCAGTAAAATGCACCGAGAGGAGATCGAGCTAGCTACAAATGTGTAGGAAGGGGAAGAGGAGGGTTTGGAAGGCATAGGACCAGTGGTATGCCACAACTGTCAACAATCAAGACATTATGTAAGAGAATGTCCACTTCCACCTATGATGTGTATGTATTGTCGCGCATCAGAGCATGACATGAAATATTGTCCCACATTATTGGGGAAGATCCAGGAAAAGAGAAATCATAACAATCAGAATGTTAAGTGGATTTCGGTAGAAGCAATGGATGATGAAAGAAATAACAACATAGTTACGTGTGGAGGAGCTAAGATAGGAAACGATGTAGTAAGACAAGATCAAGCACAACACCAATAGGTGAAGAAGAATGTCGAATTGCAGAAGTAGTTTGATGCGCATAATGAAAAGGATATATTCAAGAAGGCCAGAAAAGAAATCTTGAAGCTAGACATTGCATCAACATCAACTTCATAGCATACTCAGGAAGTACCAATGTACGAGATGCCTCCATCGCTAGATCACACTAATGAAGCACAGGCCCTAGGACAAGTGAGTACAATTAAGGATTTTCTGTAATCCTTTGTCAAACTACTAAATGATCCATCATCTATTAAAGTGTTACAAAATATGTTAGAAATATGTAGTACAGAGGTAGAAGGAAATCTAGAAAAAAAAACAGTTAATCACCTACATACAAGGAGAAGAAAAAGCAGAGAATCAAAGATTTCAACATGGGATATATTATATTGGATTTAGGATATGAAGTAAATGTGTTACCCAAGAAGACATGGAAATGTATGGGAGAGAAAACATTAGGATATTCACCTGTTCAGCTGAAAATAGCAAATCAACACAAAGGTATACCAATTGGAAGGCTAAACGGGGTGACAGTAGATCTAGATGGAGTGCTCACCAAAGCTGATTTTGATGTAATAGAGATAGTGGATGCAACAACACCTTATCCAGAACTACTCAGCTTGGATTGGGTGTTTGAAAATCAAGCCATAATCAACTTAAAAACGAGGAAGATGACATTTGATTCAAGAGAATACAGATTCATTGCACCATTAGATCCATCCGAAGGGGAAAGGTTTGTAAAACCCACTTGTTTAGACCTGGGGGAAATTAACTAGTTGTATAGAACCACCATGCGAGAAGAATATTATGTGAATCCAACTGCAGAGGGGGTACTCAGTTGAAGAATTATCATGTCATGCATGTTGGACTCAGATACAGGGTTGGAAAATTGGTAGCATAGGTTACACAAAGTCTCCACAAGAAGATGCGTAAGAATAGACCGCACAATAAGATGGGTAGGTACAAAGATAAGATAACCTCCTAGCTTCCATGGGGTGAATGACTTAGAAGCATTCTTTACAAGATACGAAGATAAAGTGTTAGAAAATCAGAGGCTCTTACCTATGGATATATCACTCAAGGAAACACCTGGAAGATGGTGGGGTGCGCATAAAGAGACAGTCAAGGACTAGTACCAATGTAAGCGGTTACTGTGCATCAAATTTGGCGCAAACCAGGAAATCAACCAACTGTGGAAATATGATAGAAAAGGGACACCAGAAGAACACTTGGAGAAGTGCAGAACATTGTGGAGGATGACACCACCAGAGGAATAGCCTCATCAATTTATTCACACATTAGAAGGGATTCCATCAAACTGGTATATAGACCAGGAATTGCGTAGAGGAACTACAAACTGGTATATAGACCAGGAATTGCGTAGAGGAACTACAAACTGGATAGTATTACAACATGATTTTACAATCACTTTCTCATTTGAAAATGAGAACCCCAACATAGACTCAACACTCAAACAAATCAGAGGGGTAATGTTCATTAAGGAACCAGAATTTGAACTTATGACAGAAGATCAACAGCAGAATAGACAAACATTAAAAGAACTATTGTCATGCTACCATGTGCAGGAAGAAGCACCAGATGAAGATGACCCGTGCAACATTCAGAAAACAGAAGTTGAAGGTGAAAGATAGGTGGAAGGTCCACCTCTAGAATAGAATTATTTGTTGTGCCAATCAAGGTAAACAAAGTCAACATTGGGACAACTGAAAATCCCAAAATGGCCAGCATTGGAGATTACTGGGATGAGCAAACAGTAGAAAGCATATCAGAGTTACTGTGCGAGTACATCGACCTATTCCCAACAACATTCACAGAAATGAAATTTATAGTAAGAGAGCTAGGTGAAATGAGTATATAAGCAAGACCGGTCAGATAGAGACCCTATAGACTAAACCCAATATATAAGCCAAAAGTGAAAGCATAAATTGACAGGATGTTGGAGGTTGGAATCATAGAACTAGTGGAGGAATCTGAATGGGTAATCCCTATTAAGAACCAAATATCAATATAGCATAGAAAAACCTTAGAATAAGTACTCAACGCCTTGAAAAAGAGACAATTTCAGATAATAAGCCTCTTCGAGGGGGAAACCTCCTTTTACACCACATAAATGTTCAAGTACATGATGATTCCAAATTAAAATGTCTCCTTGGTATATATAGGATACTAGGAAGTATAATTACAACCAGTGGAATAAAGCCAACATAAATAAAAAAACATTACTAATGTAATATGCCCCAATTAAAGGGTAATGAGCCAATATTAGGGCTTAGCATGCCCCTCCCCTTGAGACAAGTGTTGTCTGCAATGCTTGAGTAACTCTGGATGTTTCTGTATAAAAGACTCATGTTCCCAAGTAGAATCTTTAGCCGGTAGTTTCCTCCACTTAATGAGATACTCTAAAATGGATCTATTCCTTAGCTGGTGAATTCTTGTGTCAGTGATGGCTTCAGGCTCCAATATGATTTTTCCTTCCTCGTCAAGTTTTGGCAATATAGTTTGAAATGGGATCTTGTCGCGTATAACCTTCTTTAAGAATGAAACATGGAAAACTGGGTGTACTCGTGAAGATGCAGGCAACTCCAATTTGTATGCCATAGTACCAATCTTTTGCAACACCTTATAAGGGCCATAGTACTTTGGTGATAATTTATTACCCTTCTTGGCTTGCTTGAGGGACATCTATTTGTATGGTAATTTATTACCCTTCTTGGCTTGCTTGAGGGACTTCTATTTGTATGGTTGTAGTATTAAAAACACCCAATCCCCTACTTCAAAACTTCTTTCTCTACGATGTTGATCTACTTGTTGTTTCATGCGATTATATGCCATGGTCATGTTGTCCTTTAATATTTGGAGAACTTGTTGTTGATGCTCGATGTGATCTTCCACTTCTTGAACCTTAGATTTTTCTTTTAGAGAAGAAGTGATGGAAGGAGGGTGGTATCCATTGAGTGCCATAAATGGTGTCATTTTTATTGTAGTATGAAAGGAAGTGTTATACCACCTTTCTGCCAAGGGTAACCATTTATGATTAGTATATCATCAAAAAATACTAACACAAATTTTTGAAGGAAGGGATTGAAAATAGAATTCATCAACCCTTGGAATGTGGAAGGTGCATTTGTAAGGCCAAAAGGCATGACCAAAAATTCATAATGGCCTTCATGAGTTC
>ML804340.1:184036-196281 GCA_009831015.1 Picea engelmannii | reverse complement strand
TTTGCATTTCATATATTTCATGCATAAACATAAAATCAATAACTAAATACTCTGGAATCTAAAGGAATTTAATCTCCATAGTGTAAGTTTTATTTTTTATTTTTCATATCTATTGTAACAAACTATTCCAATGGAATATCCATGGTAGTTTAAAGATCAACTTGCTTTAGTGTTATGAAAATTATTTTAGGAACCTCAAGGTATGCTTCCAATTAGTTGCACAATTGAACATAAGATTGACTTGCAACATGGAGTTGTTTTTTCCCAATAAAGGAGATTGTAAAAAAATACTACTTGAGAATGAATAGATAAAGAAGCGAGAAGCAAATTTAATATTTGTAGGATAGAGGGCACATCCACCCATCATTCACCCTTGCTCTTAATTATGTGGACCACCCAAATTATTGGTTTTGAAGAAGGATGGGACATGAAATATATGTATGGATTATCAACTTCTTCATAAAATCATCATTAAGATCCAATATCCATTGGCATGCATAGAAAACCTATTGGATCATCTCTAGGGAGCCAAATTTTTATAGTAAGAACAATCTAAAGCTAGGTTATTATAAAATTCATATCAAGGGGGAATATACTTGGAAAACAACCTTCAAGATCCATCAAATATTATTCAAATGGATGGTGATGTCATTTGGTTTTATCCCATGTGACATTCATGAGGATGATGAAAAAAGTGTTGATACAATGTTGTAAGTCTTTTGTGATCATGTAACTAAATGACATTCTTGTTTTCAAAAAGACTTTAGAGAGGCATTTACACAACCCGACTAGGCATGTACAACATTGGACAAAGAAAAACTATTAGTCAATCCAAAAAAATGTGCATTAAAGTAGCCTCAACTTGTTTATCTCAAATTTTGTGTAAACTAAGATATCCCAAACATAATCAAACAAATATTTGTACCACAGTTGTATGGCCATTTCCAAAGAACTTTTGTGACCTACAAAGTTTCATGGAATCAGAAAACAACTTCCACAAGTTCATTGCTTACTTTTCCCATGTTGCAAACTCAATCAATGTGTTTAATAATGACTGTGTCTAACTTAGTTGGGGAGCCATGCAAAAAAAATAATTTAATAACATTAAGCATACAATATTGAATGGTCATATCCTTTCACTTCCTAACATTCAAAAATATTTCAAAATTGAAGTGTATTTTTGTGCAATTTCCATGGGCATGGGGATGCAATGAAATGAATTTCATGCACATACCAACAACTTATCACAATCTTGTACAACTCAATCTCTCCAATCCTTATCCAGGGAAAACATAGAAAAAACTTAGCCACCAACTCTTCCTCGCTAAGAATCACTCATAATGGAAGTTGATCACTCCACCAAAGATCCTTCTTGGCACCTACACTTGCATCCCACAAGAGTACTACATGATGTCCCCTTCTCTATTCTCACAATAAGCGCATCAAGTATCACTAGGGTTTCAAAATTGTCCCTCATATTATCCCCCCTAGGTACATTATAGTATGTCCATGATGACACAACCAAGGTTCATTCATACACCATGCACCCCACATCACATGAAGCACCCCCAAGCAGGGTGTAGACACTTCCAGAGTAACCTCGAGATCTAACACTCCCTCTTTAAGAGGAAAGTGTTTTCACCAACACCAATACACTCCCTTTTCAATTCAACCTAACTTGAGGATATTCATGGCCACCCACCTCTTTCAGTTGGCTCACATATAGCTTTCATTTTGGCAGTTACAGTTTTCATTTTGGCAGTTTTTTACTCGTTCAAAGAAGAGCTTGGAAGTGGCCTCTGTCGTGATGCTCTTCTTACAGGCGACCATAATCGCCATCTTGGAAAATTGATCAACCACCACAAAAACACAGTCATTTCCCTACTTGGTTGAAGGAAGGCCCGACATGTAGTCCATCGAGATGGATTCCCAGGGCCTTTCGGGAGTAGGCAGAGGAGTGTACATGCCTTGTTTCTTAATGGTCGGTTTGGAAATGATGCAGGTCGTGCAGGACCTAATATACTTGTTGACATCATGTCAGAGTTTCGGCCAATAGAAATGTTATTGCAACACTGCCACTGTCTTTTCCACACCAAAGTTTCCTTATACCTGACTGTAGTGAGCTTCCCAAATCAACTTCGCTCACTTGATGGAACGCAGAGATGGCCCAGATGGCATAAAAACCCATAATACAGATGAAAATTAGTGACAATTGTGTTTGTGACTAGCAAATGGTAGGTAGTGGCGAAGTTAGGATTTCTCTCAAAGTTGGGGCCATCCGAAGGTCTCATGTCCGGAGGAGTGTAGCATTGTGGTTAGTGCGGCAACTAGAGGTCCGTTGAGGTAGTCAACGACGCAATTGGTGCTCCATGTATTATACTGGATGTTGAGATGGAATTGTTGCAAGTATGTGGGGCACTTCTGATGGCAGTCATTCTACAATTTTTCTTGTGTCAGCATGAACTGCGGAGGCTTATGATTAGTGTGGATGTCTGTCTTCTTCCCGAGAATGTAATGTCTCCACTAGTGGAAGGCTTGCACAATGGAGTACATTTCCTTGTCGAAAGTGGGGTACTTACAGACAATATCTGATAGCACCTCACTATGATAGGGCATAGGATATTCATACTGAGTGAGAACTGTGCCCACAACATAGTCTAAAGCATTTGTCTCAATCTCAAAAGGTTGTTGTAGGTTGGGTAATGAGAGCATAGGGGCTGAGCACAAGTGATGCTTCAAATCATCGAACACTTTATGTTGTGACTTGCCCCACACGAAGTTCACTAATGTAAACCAGGGCAAGGTGAAATCCTTGGAGAGGATGATGTTGAGAGAAGATCTATTGTGGATCTTACAGATTGCTTAGAGAATGAAGAGGAAGAGAGACTTGTAGGAAGTCTCATGAGCTCTTTGAAGAGATCAGATCAACATATGGATATGCTGACAAGTAAGGATGAAATGCCTATGTTTTTATTTATGACATATTGTGTGTGGTTACAGATTTAGCAGGTGAAGTTGTCAACATTCAAACGGAAGAAAATTAAATGTATAAAAACATTTCAAGTAGGGAGGATCAGAAACTCATTCTGATGGAGGAGAAAATGAAGGACAACTGCAAAAATTTATTGTTGCAAAAGACGAGGTAATACTGTCTCAAAAGGACAACCAAGAGGAATATCATACACTACCAAACAAATGGACTACTGGAAGACAGTCAACGGATTTTATTGCTGCAGACAATAAGGTAGATTTGGCTCATGAGGATGGCCAAAGAGAAATTGAAGGGATGAGGATGTTGATGGTGAAGATGTCTTAGAGAATACATGCAGAGGAAAGAAAGATCTACATCAGCGGAGCAAGTGAGGAGACAAGAAGCAGCATAAGACAAGTAACAAGGGCAGATTTCCAAGGCAAAGTCAGTGGGGCATTGCAGCATAAGAAATGGAAGCCAGGAAAGTTGCAGTCAGTAGCAACAAGACAACAAAATAACAATTAAGCAAGTGGAGAAGAAATTGGGCAGCTAGATGAGATTGTCATGCAAGTTGAAGAAGGTGGACATGTGCTTTTTGAAAGCATGATAACTACACAAGATGTGGATGTTATTGAGGAAATGGATGAAGATGAGGAAGTTCACTGGTGTGAACCTGAGCAGAGATTGACACTCAATGATGGTATTGGTAACTCCATTTATTGGATGAAGAACTGCAAGGAATTGCAAAAAGGTTATGAAGATTGGAAATCTTCCAAGGATAGGGTGAAGGAAGAATTGACTTGTCAAGATCATATTCAAAATTCGGTTATGCAAGTAGCATTGTTTCATGAAAACAATAAGAAGGATGTTGAAAGTATGGACATTACTGAAGACATAAGTGGGGCAATGGATTGGCTTAAAGATATTTCTGTTGAGGAAATTTTACATTGGGATACATAAGAGTACAAGGAAGCAATGATGAAATTGATTGATAAGAATKTTGTTGATATGGTAAGTGAAGGTATAAAGCATTTGGATTTAATTGGTTKCTTTAGTCAAATTCAAGAGAAGAATTTGYAGGAAAGATTCCATAAGTTAAATGTGGAATTGGAGGATGTGAAATATTGTGTATGTGAGTATTCTCAAAATCTTGAAAGTAGTCGAGGATATACAGGTAAAGATGCAATGCAGCCAAAGGATAACAACAACAACATACAAAAGMAAGGATTCTTAGCCCAYRAATATGTTATTGAAAGAAATCAAGGATTGCAGGGAACAATAGAAATTGATTATGTGATTGAGGAATTGTTGAATTTGATGATGGGACAGTCCAGATGGAGGAAGMTGACARCGGAAGGGATGATCAATCAGAAATTGAAGTTGATTGAAGGATGGAAAATGAACCAGAAGGCAACTGATATACAACAACAATAGAGGCGCAGAGCAATTGGACAWCTACCAACTAAGGTTTGGGACCCTYGAGGTTTTCATTAGTATATGAAATCACATGATCAGGAGATCATGAATGTTTTCAACCTTGGGATCCTGATGCAGGAGCATCCTGCTTCCAAATTGTTGTACAATTGCCTATACTAGGAGGTCTTGTGTTTTCAAGGGAGTTGGTTCCCAAAGTCTTGATTTATTTGTAATTTCCTATGGTTTGATGAGTAAGGAGTAAGATACATAACATAAGGAGTTGGTGATGATTTAAATTGTAATTGTTCTCGAATGTATGAGAACATGAGTGAGTGAGAGTTGGTTTTTTGAGAGATTTTAGAGTGAGTAGATCTCTTGAATATTTGTATAATCCTAAGATTATGTTTAGTGAGAGATCTTAGTGATATTTGGAGAGATTTGGGGATCTGAGAGGATCCTTAGGAGATTGATTGAGTTATTTGTGGATATGAGCAGTTTACAGTTCAATATCCTTTTTATATATTTATTATAGTCTTGTGGGAATTAGGAGGAGGTTAGGCAAAAGAGGTTGGACAGAGAGAAGGCGTTTGTAGTCGAGCCAGTGGCCATTTGAATGTAAATCGGGCCTAAGGACGAAGTAGAGGTTAACAATGAAATGATCACATTTATTTGGCCATGTACAGTTCATTTATACTGAATTAATATAGTGTGGAAAGATTTGTTTTGAGCTTAATCTGAAGGAATCTATGTTCATGACAGTTAAATCCTGTCATTGAGGATGTGATGGTTATTTTGTGTGCATAACCTTTGTAGAAACTATTATAATAGGTCTCGGGTTATGTGGGGTTGATATATCTCTTCATTTTTATATGTCTCTGCATATAGTTGAGATCGTGTAATCACAAGTGTAGGGTTCGTGTTGCAAGGTGAGAAGGAGAATTCTGGTGAGGAAACCTGGTATAATCTCATATTCTATATGAGATCGAGAATGTTATTCCCATGACCATCGATCACGAGAAGGATCAATGATCCTAACTGAACTGTGGAGGCGAAAGGTTATCATAATCGTAAGTGAAGCTACAACAACTGTTAGATCACTCCACCAGTGGATGATAACAATTAGATCAAATTGTGCAAGGATCGGAAGGAACAAACACTGACCGTTCATCATTTGGCTTGGAACTCTGAACATCGTTCGATCGCGAGGAAAGGAGTACATCAATAACCGATTGAGTCGTAACCATAAGATCTCAGTGAAGGTAGATCGATGGCGGGGATCCATTACGGGATTTAAAGGTTGAATTAAAGTTCACACAAGTTTCAGTTTTGCAATCCACAACACAACGATCATCGATCGTCACCCGTCAATAAATCAACGACTCACATTGGTCCATCTGCCAACGTGCATCTTCCATTGTAGAACTCAACGACATTTTTAAAGGTCGTGCTAGTTGAGACTCCACAATCATTCTTGGCCATCGATATTCAGATTCAATTTAAATACTATTGTCGTTCTATATTGTAAGACTAGCACCCAAGGAGTTGAGTCGAGGTCATAGTTCTCGATCATATGGAGAGAGGGAAAAGATCCTTTGGACTAGGTATATTAAACAAGTTTTGGGCGCCTCTGTATTAAATCCCTGGTCACGGGGAATGGTCATATAAGAAAAAGGGCCATTAGATAAAGGAAGGAGCAGATCAATCCTTGGCACCCCTATTTTGGGGTTTACAATGCAATGACAACAGAAGATTGCACAAAGAAAGGGATTTAGGATGGGAGGTCATGTGTCAAGTGGTATAAGAGCAAGTAAAATATATTTGGGAGGAAAAATCAGAGCAAAGTTTATGCTCTTGAAAATGAGTTGATGTAGTAAATGTACCTGCAAATATAATTTGTCAGACAGCTGGTACGAAGTCAAAATTAGTTGTGATTGCACAGAGGAATTCAGATTATTGAATCTGATAATGCAAAGAAAGGGAGAGAGAATCATATTATAAATCTAACAGACAGAGGCCTGGTTAAAAGGAAATTGTCTATTCAAGTGCATTGGATGTGGAAGACAAGATCATGAACAGATCTTGCAGGTATTATTGATGTTTCTATGATAACTCTGGTTTTTAAGATTTGTTTGCAGATTGCAGGTAACATACAAAGAGGGTGTTAGCAGCATTATAGTTGAGAGGAGTTGTAACAGAGAACCAATTGTGTTCTTAAATGAGAAGAGCATGTGAGCTCTTAAGTAGTGGCAGAACCTGAATAATTCCAATAGAGGTTGGACAGGGAGGACAAGTGAGTGTTCTCAAAAGGAAGTGGAAGCTGCAGAGCCTAAAAGAGCAGAGGTTTCTCAAAGAGTGGTTTAGAGGCAGAGAACCAGAAAATACCAAGAGGCCAAGCTCAAGGAGATAGCTTGCTGAGGTATGAAAGGCAGGTATGGAGACTTGCTAAAGGTGAGGGCTCAGGTGAAATACACAGGTGAACAAATGAAGTTCACAAAGGAGGGGAAGATAATGATCAATGAAGGTCATTGCAAAGGTTCAGAGGAAAGCCACAATAGAAGGAAGTGTGCCAAGGTAAAGGGGATATAGAAGATGAGTCAAGAAGAGTTTGACAAAGAGATGATTGAGATAAAAGGTAAACTCAGTTACATGGTGAAGTTGCTACAAGAGGAAGAGATGAAAGAGAATCATAGAAGAGGATGGAGTATGAAGAAGCCATTTCAGTGGCCAGCAGTACAGTTATTCGTAAAGAAATTGAGGAAAATCCTAAGGGAAATGAAGCATAGATCGAATGAATTAAAGAAGAAAGAGAAAACTAGAGAAGTTGAGTTCAGATTGAAGCCATTGATTGAAGAAGAAGTTCACTACTGTGAACCAGAGCAAGGTGACATCCTTGGAGAGGATGATGTTGAGAGAAGATCTATTGTGGATCTTACAGATTGCTTGGAGAATGAAGAGGAAGAGAGACTTGCAGGAAGGCTCATGAGCTCTTTGAAGAGTTCATATCATCATATGGATATGCTGACAAGCAAGGATGAAAGGCCTAATGTTGTTATTTCTGACATATTGTGTGTGGTTTCATATTTAGCACGTGAAGTTGTCGACATTCAAAAGGAAGAAAAAGAAATGTATAAAACCGTTTCAAGCAGGCAAGATCAAAAACTCATTCTGGTGGAGGATGAGGCCACAATGCCTCATGAAGACAGCCAAGGTGGAGCCAATATGCATGTTTCCAAAGAAACAAATGAAGGACTACCGCAAAAATTTATTGTTGCAGAAGACGAGGTAAGATTGTCTCAAAAGGACAGCCAAGAGGAATACCATACACTACCAAACAAATGGACTGTTGGAAGACAGTCAGAGGAGTTTATTGCTGCAGAAAATAAGGTAGATTTGGATCATGAGGATGGCCAAAGAGAAATTGAAGGAATGAGGATGTTGATAGTGAAGATGTCTCAGAGAAGACATGTAGAGGAAAGGAAGATCTACATCAACAAAGCAAGTGAGGAGACAAGAAGCAGCAGAAGACAAGTAACAAGGGAATATTTCCAAAGCAAAGCCATTGGGGCATTGCAACATAAGAAATGGAAGCCAAGAAAGTTGCAGTCAGTAACAACAAGATAGTAGAATAAAAATGAAGCAAGTGGAGAAGAACTTGGACAACTAGATGAGGTTGTCATGCAGGTTGAAGAAGGTGGACATAGGCTTTTTGAAAGCATGACAACCACACAAGACATGGATGTTATTGAGGAAATAGATGAAGATGAGGAAGTTCACTGGTGTGAACCCAAGAAAAGATTGATGCTCAATGATGGTATTGGTAACTCCATTTATTGGATGAAGAACTGCAAGGAATTGCAAAAAGGTTATGAAGATTGAAAATCTTCCAAGGATAGCGTGAAGGAAGAATTGCCTTGTCAAGAGCATATTCAAAATTCAGTTATGCAAGTAGCATTGTTTCATGAAAACAATGAGAAGGATGTTGAAAGTATGGACATTACTGAAGACATAAGTGGGGCAGTGGATTGGCTTAAAGATATTTCTGTTGAGGAAATGTTACATTGCGCTACAGAAGAGTACAAGGAAGCAATGATGAAATTGATTGATAAGAATGTTGTTGATATGGTAAGTGAAGGTATGAAGCATTTGGCTTTAATTAGTTTCTTTAGTCAAATTCAAGAGAAGAATTTGCAGGAAATATTCCATAAGTTAAATGTGGAATTGGAGGATGTGAAATATTGTGTATGTGAGTATTCTCAAAATCTTGAAAGTAGTCGAGGATATACAGGTAAAGATGCAATGCAGCCAAATGATAGCAGCAACAACAGACAAAAGCAAGGATTCTTAGCCCAAGAAGATGTTATTGAAAGCAATCAAGGATTGCAAGTAACAATAGAAATTGATTTTGTGATTGAGGAATTGTGGAATTTGATGATGGGACAGTCCAGATGGAGGAAGCTAACAAAGAAAGGGATGATCAATCATAAATTGAAGTTGATTGAAGGAAGGAAAATGAACCAGAAGGCAGTTGATATACAACAACAACAGAGGTGCAGAGCAATTGGACAACTACCAACTAAGGTTTGGGACCCTGGAGGTTTTCATCGGGATATGAAATCACATGATCAGAAGATCATGAATGTTTTCAACCTTGGGAGTCTGATGCAGGAGCATCCTGCTTCCAAATTATTGTACAATTGCCTAGACTAGGAGGTCTTGTGTTTTCAAGGGAGTTGGTTCCTGAAGTCTTGATTTATTTGTAATTTCCTATGTTTTGATGAGTAAGGAGTAAGATACATAGGATAAGGAGTTTGTGATGATTTAAATTGTAATCATTCTCGAATGTATGAGAACATGAGTGAGTGAGAGTTGGTTTGTTGAGAGATTTTAGAGTGAGTAGATCTCTTGAATATTTGTAGAATCCTAAGATTATGTTTAATGGGAGATCTTAGTGATCTTTGGAGAGATTTGAGGATCTAAGAGGATCCTTAGGAGATTGATTGATTTATTTTTGGATCTGAACAATTTACAGTTTAATATATTTTTGTATATTTATTATAGTCTTGTGGGAATTAGAAGGAGGAGGTTAGGCAAGAGAGGTTGGATAGAGAGAAGGAGTTTTTAGTCGATTCAGTGGCCATTTGAATGTAAATCAGACCTAAGGATGAAGTAGAGGTTGGCAGTCAAATGATCAGGTTTATTTGTCTATGTACAATTCATTTCTACTGAATTAATATAGTGTGGAAAGCTCTATTTCGAGCTTAATCTGAAGGAATCTTTCTTCATGATAGTTAAATCCTGTCATTGAGGATGTGATGGTTATTTTGTGTGTTTAACCTCTGTAGAAATTGTTATAATAGGTCTCGGGTTATGTGTGGTTGATATATCTCTGCGTTTTTATATGTCTCTACATATAGTTGAGATCGTGTAATTGCAGGTGTAGGGTTCGTGTTGCAGGGCTAGAAGGAGAATTTTGGTGAGGAGACCTGGTATAATCCCATATTCTATATCAGATCGGGAATGTTGTTCCCATGACCATCGATCACGAGAAGGATCGATGATCTTAACTGAACTATGGAGGCGAAAGGTTATCGTGATCATAAGGGAAGCTACAACAACCGTTAGATCATTCCACCAGTGGATGATAACTGTTAGATCAAATCCTGCAAAGATCAGAATGAACTAACATTGACCGTTCATCATTTGGCTTGGAACTCTGCACACCGTCCAATTGTGGGGAAGGAGTAAATCGATAATCGATTGAGTCGTAACCGTCAAATCTTAGTGAAGGTAGATCGACGACGGGGAGACATTATGAGATTCAAAGGTTGAATTAACGTTCACACAAGTTTTGGTTCCGCAATCCACAACGATCGTCGATCGCCACCCGCCAACAAATCAACGACTCACATTGGTCCATCTGCCAACGTGCATCTTCCATTGTTGAACTCGACGACGGGTTTAAAGGTCGTTCCAGTTGAGACTCCGCAATCATTCCTAGCCATTGATCTTCACAGTCAATTTAAATACTACTATCGATCTATACCGTAAGATTAACACCCAAGGAGTTGAGCAGAGGTCATAGTTCTCGATGACATGGAGAGAGGGCAGAGGTCCTTCAGACTAGGTATATTAAACAAGTTTTGGGCGCCTCTATATTGAATCCTTGGTCACGGGGAATGGTCCTATGAGGAAAAGGGCCATTAGATAAAGGAAGGAGCAGATCGATCCTTGGCACCCCTATTTTGGGGTTTACAATGCAATGACAACAGAAGATTGCACAAAGAAAGGGATTTAGAACGAGAGGTCATGTGTCAAATATCTATGGAACAAAGCCTTGATTTAAAATTTACATTGCCTTCCTTATGAATGGTGATGATGTGTTTCATTGTTCTTCCTTAATTATGCTTTTGAATGGATACTTTCTGATCTAATATGTTTTGCACTAAAACAGATGATAGTGTTGGTTATGATGGTTTACTGAGTATTGTGTGAATTGATGAGAGTTGTGCTATGATGAATAAATCATTGGTGCAATGGTTAGGGGAAGTTATTCATATGTAGTTGAATGTCAATCATGACAACCATGTTGTGTGAGACCTATACAACCTTTGGTCTTGGCACAATGTTTTAGGTGAGACGTTCCCCTTCCCATGGGTTGAATATGCCAATGCTTAGACTACAACAGATCCCCTTTGTTGGACACCTATGTGAACCTTGGTTTGAGATCGAACCACGAGATAATAGATTTGTGTTGGACTTCGGTGGCCTTGGATATTGTGATCTTCTTGTTTAACTTAGAATCATCATAGGATCATCTATGTGGATGACCTACTAATGCATAACTCATGAGAAGAGGGCTCCTAGACGTATGCCCTTGTAATCTTCCTAAAGGATTTTCATAATAAGGGCGCACACAATAACAAATGTCCTTATACTAGATAGAAATGACCTTAAGAGAAAAGAGCAATGTTATCATATGGAGTGTTTACAACTCCCGTTGTCATGTTGTTTCATTTCAATCTTCTTGAAATGCCAATTATAGAGATAGTTACTTGATTCAATAAGTTATGCTACTTGTCCTTTATCAAATAAGGAGTAACTTCTTATAGAAATAGTTTTCATTGTGATTTTGACTTTCCTTATTGTAATGTATAGACAAAGCTCTATGTTGGTAGACATATTGAAAGGCAATAACTACCAATATGAAGATAATGGCAATGGTGGTTCTTTCTCATTTTCATTTAAATAAATGTGTATTGCAGTATTATAGATAATCGAGTAACCAAATTGAATCTAAATTCATACCCATTTTGCTTATGATCTCTTTGATAACTCTTATATATTTTTCACTTATGTGAGAAAATGGATTCACCTCATTCCATTTGACTGACTTAATGAACAATTATTCTAACTATGAGATCAAGAGCATTCACCTCATAGTTCAAATGAAAAGCTATAAGCTATAGATAATGAATGAAGGCTGCATGGTGGAGTGGATGAGCTTGGAGATGAGACAATGAATGAGGCATCAAGACGGTTTCGACTCCTCTGTCAGAGAACGAGGCTCCTTCAAATGTCGAGGGTGATGTTCCAGATCACTGACCCCTCCTTGCTTCCACAGACTGAAGCCGTGGATAACAGTCCAGCTGAAGGGACAGGGAACACCCGGCTAACAGAGGACCACCTGAAGCTAATTTTTGAGATGCAGAGTGAATTGGCTGATCAAAAATTCAGAACAGAGATGCTCGAGAAAAAGGTAAATTTGTTGCTAGACATCTACTCCACTCCTCAGCAGCGCCAACGCCAACAGGCCCAGGAGGTGTCAAGCCAAACTGTCATCATTCTGGAATGGCCAATT
>ML804340.1:144824-177926 GCA_009831015.1 Picea engelmannii | reverse complement strand
GGCTATGAGGATTCAACCATCATATTCAACCTCAGAAACCGCAACATATTGATTCCAAGTTCTGATGCCGGGATAGGCACAAAATCGGGTATACAAAAAAAAAAAAGGTCGTGATCATTCTTCCCACCTCTCCAAAGAACAAAACACGCCTTACTTGACATTGCTTCTAGAAGACAAAGATCCATTTATGGGGCCCTTAGAGAAATGCAAACCCTAGCAGGGGTTTCCCCATGAAATTCCTCTCCTACAATTGTTGGGGTTTGGGAAGTCCCCGAAAAAAAATTGCGTTAAAAATATTGATCACACTATATCAACCTGCCTTAATTCTACTACAAGAAACGATGTCTCTGGAAGCTATAGTAACCTATGCCATTGAATCCCTCTTACCTTCCTGGAAATTCATCGGGATAGATGCAATAGGACGCTCGGGTGGCCTTGCAGTTGGTTGGTGCAAAAAATCTGTCAAGCTACAAAACTCTTGGGCATCGGAGTCCTGCTTAGGGGTCGATATCTTCCTGGAAGGATTGGGGTTAGAACTCAGGATTCTATATGTGTATGGTTCCTACTCTGATCAGATCACTTTTTGGGATACACTCTTCAAAAAAAGAGAAACCTCTGATTCTCGGTGGAGACCTAAACCTCTCCCTTGGAAATGCTGAAGTCTAGGGACCGTCGGCCCGTCCAGGCCCCCTTTCTGCCCGCTTCTCACACCTCTTCAACGATATGGGCTTCATTGATCTTCCACCCGTCAAGCTACTACCCACCTAGCGAAACTTGAGGACTGGAGGTGCTAGGGTGACAAAAATATTAGATCGTTTTCTTGTACATGAATTTCTCCTAAACTCCCCCCTCTAGCTAAAACAAGGGATTGGCAGCGGAGGAGACTTAGACCACCACCCTATTTGGTTGGAACTAAACTCTGGTCCAAGGAAACCAGTTAATCCATTCAAATTCAATGCAAACTGGATTGGGGATGAAGACTTCCAGTCTTTGGTCAAAAGAAATTGGAAGTTTTACGATCCAGCAGAGGGCTCCCCTGCTGCTATACATTTCGTGGAAAACTTAAAGCGCTTAAAAAAACTAACTTTAACTTGGGCCAGTGGAAAGCGCATAAGAGAAGAAGCAGATTTAAGACAAATCGAAGAACAACTTGAACATATCTCCTACTATGAGGGGGGAGGATATCACACTCAACAGTCAAAAGAAAACTTAAGATCACTAGAGACTCGTCGCAAAAAGATCCTAAATGAAAAAGAAGTCGAATGGCACCTCAAAAGTAGAGCCATTTGGTTGGACAAAGGAGATGAAAACACAAAAAATTTCCACGATTTTGCGAAAGGGAGAAAGGCTACAAAAACTATCTGGAATTTACAAGGCCAAGGGGACTCTCTAGCCACTTCTTTTGAGGATCTAGCGCAGCTAGGGATCACACATTTCAAAACTCTCTTTAAAGCCGATTCAAACGTAAACATTGCAGACATTATTAAATCGGCTCTCTATTTCCCCAGTTTTGTGGATGAAGATGCAAACAAAGATCTCTTTGTTGAAGTTACAGAAAAAGAACTAAAAGAAACAATTCAGAGTTTCCAAAAAGATAAAATCCTAGGGCCAGACGGATGGACCATCAAATTCTTTGAGGCCTTCCTTGATTTAATAGGAGCAGACCTCCTTTAGGTTGTAGAGGAATCAAGGAAAAATGGGAATATATATGCACCTATAAATACAACCTTTATTTCCCTCATACCAAAAAACGATGAACCTCAATCCCTCAATGATTTCCAGCCCATCTCTCTCTGCAACTGTCTCTATAAAATTATAACCAAAATTATTGTGAAAAGACTAAAACCCATCCTCTCAAACAATATATCAAAAGAGAAATGTGGGTTTCTACAAGGAAGACAAATTCATGAAGCTATCGGAGTAGCTCAGGAAACTCTACACAGCCTAAAAATCTCAAAATTCACAGGAGCCATTCTAAAAATTGACATGTCAAAGGCTTTCAACAGAGTAAATTGGTCCTACATTAGACTCCTTCTCACTCATTTGGGTTTTGATGTTCCTTTTATCAAATGGATCATGGCCTGCATAAACTTAGTTTCTTTCGCTTTACTAATAAATGGGGCAGCCACCCCTTTCTTCCACTCTGAACGAGGTATGAGGCAAGGTTGCCCACTCTCACCTCTTATCTTTCTTTTGGTGACCGAGTGCCTCAACCGAGCTATAAACCATGAAGTCCTCTCCGAGAATCTTACTGGAATCTCGATCGCCCTAGGCTACAAAATAACCCACCTTCTCTTTGTGGATTATATACTACTTTTCTGCAGCGGTCGACGACGGGATGCCGAGAAATTGAATGATATTTTAAAAGTGTTTCATCTCGCCACGGGCATGATCATAAATGTACATAAATCAACATTCTCGTTTTATAGAATGGAAGTGGGCACAAAAGCTTTTTTCAAATCCCTTTTCCCCTTCGAGATTCTGAATTTCCAGGAAGGAATAAAATACCTCGTTTTTCACTTAAAACCAAATGATTATCAAAATTCAGACTGGTGATGGCTACTAGCAAAACTAGAAAACAGATTAAAAGGTTGGAGCTTCAGATGGCTATCGAGAGCAGGAAGTCTCACTTTGACAAAATCATAACTAGAAGCCATCCCAGTCTATTGGATGTCTCTAGCTTGGATCCCCAAAGGATTACTAGAAAAATCTAGAAAACTTTGCTTTCGTTTTATCTGGTCTGGCACACAAGAAGCATTCACAACACCTTGGGCCAAATGGGATCTTTTATCTCACCCCAAAGCTTTGGGGGGATGGGGGCTAAAAAACATTTCTTGTTTGCAAAAGCTTTGGCAGCCAAATCTGGTTGGAAATTACTCACCACAGATGGTTTTTGGTCAACTATTCTGATACAGAAGTACATAAGACCGGATTCTCTTGAATACTGTATTCGAAAACCTGAAAAAAAAAACTCACAAACGACTCCATTATTTGGAAATCCATCCAAAAAAAATTTCAAGTAATTTATGATGGACTAGCATGAAATTGGGTAATGGATCTCGCTTACGAATAGCACTGGACCCCCGGTCGGGCAATGGGGTCAATCATTCACTGAGGCCTAAGTTGATTGACATTCTACATCAACAAGGTATTTACTACCTCAAACAGGTATCAGACCCCTGCACCACAAACATTTGGAAACAAGGTTGGAAAAATGTCGAAGCCCTCGGGTTACATGAACCACTCTCAGAACCTTGGAACAGATACATCTTGTCCCTCCAATCCAACCACATATGTATCACAGAAGAAGAAGATAAACTCGTATGGCAAAAATCTCCTCTTGGGAATTACACCCCAAAGCTGGGATATATCACTTTAAATTTTGACCTGCAACAAGGAGAAACAACTTGGTGGTGGAGAGGAATCTGGAAAATAAAGTGTCCCCCAAAAGAAAAAAATCTCATGTGGTGTGTACTCAATAATAAATCCCCCACTTGGGACAACATGAGAAAAATAATAATTCAAGGACCTGGATGGTGTGCCCTCTGCAAAAAAGGAATTGAAAAAAACACTCATCTCTTCATCCATTGTCACTTCTCCAAACAGGCATGGCAGGACTCCTCTCTACTCTTAAAACATAGACTCACCTGGGAGGGATCTTCTATTGAAACAACTTGGCAACACTAGATCCATTAAAACCCCCACAGGAACATACTAGCCTTGCCATTTATCATATGTTGGGGGATTTGGATAGCATGCAACAAGGAAATATTTCAAGACAAACCCTCCCTCCCTGAACTTACAGCTACCAAAGGACTTGCAATTCTCTCACATTTCCCACAGGAAAAAGCTTCCCCTCCCACCCGCTCCGCCCCATCTCCTCCTATTGACTCTATAAAGCCCTGGGCTTTTTTTTTTGGAGCCTCACAAAATCAACTCTACGGAGGAGGTGCAACTCTTTACCTCTCCAACAGACACTTATTCAAACTAAAAATGGGACAAGGAACAACAACAAACAACCATGCCGAACTCTTGGCCCTAAAACTACTTCTACAATTTGTTGGGGAAAAAGGGATCCAAAATTTCCAAATCTTTGGAGATTCCAAAATTGTAATCAACTGGGCTAGCAAACAACAATCCTACCAAAACATCCTATTGCAGCCAATCTTAGAGGAAATCTTCAGATTGCTACACACCCTTAATGAATACGCTTTCAAACATGTTTACAGGGAACATAACCAGCTAGTTGATTCCCTCTCAAAAATTGGACTACATCTTCCACACGGAACTTGGCACATTTTGGAAACAAAGGAAGAAGACACATAAGAGTTCTTCCATCGCCCCTTTATAGAGGCCTTGGGATAAAACTCCATCCAGTACCTTTTTTGTTATTTTGAATTTTTTTGGAGAAAACAATACTATAATAAAAAGATCAGCTCTGGCATACGCACTTTACCACTCACGGACAACTACATGATTTATGCAAATCTGATCGGCAATAATATATATGTATCACTCAATGTAATTTCTCATTTTGTGGATAGAAGGACAACACACTTGATGAAAATCAAATGGAAAATGCTCAACACATACATAATGTAATTTTGTCTATACGAAAGAATAAAATTAAACTTTTTTCCATGAAAAAAAATAAAAAATAAAAATTAATCATTTACAAAAAGAATCATCAACTTAAATGTAAAAAAACAAACCTTATTTATTAAATAAACTACCAAAAATATATTAAATATTTTTAAGAATCATCATCTCATATATATATATATATATATATATATATATATATATAACCTTTTTTATTAAATAAACTACCAAAAATGTCATCTTATATATTTAAAAAAAAAACTTATTTATTAAATAAAGTATTAATATATATTAAATATTTTTTAAACAATGGATGAATTAAAAAAACTCAAAAATCTATATTTAAAAAATAAAAACTTAGCTATTAAATAAAATATTAAAAATATATTAAATATGTTTGAGATAGTGGATGAATAAAAAAACTCAAAAATCTATTTAGATCAAAGGATTAGATCATGTTTTTTTGGAAAAAATAGTATTTAGTTGTTAGGTATTTGCATAATGAAATGCAACACATTTTGTTTCTTAGATATGTCAAGAATTTAAGTGTTTTTCTTTTTATTAAGAAAAAATACTACAAATTCTCTTTTTTTATCAATAATTAATAGATAAAAGGTCCACACTTTAAATAAGACACTTTAAATAAGTGAAAATTTTAAAATGATTTACACTAATAAATAAAAGAAACATATTTAATTATAATATTTAATATATAGATATACCATTATACGAAGCAACATGACCAACCACTCCATATGATAATTCAACACCATCCTTAAAAAAAAATCATACATAATTTGAACATTTACCTACTTTACTTCTCTTGGATCTGTTTTGAACTCTTTAAAAAGGTAACTAACTATGCTATCATAATCTCATAAGTAACTATGCCATCATAATCTCTTAAGTAAATAAGCCATCATAGTCCTTTATTAGTGTGGGATTGTCCTAACAAATCTTATCAAGTATATTTACTACATTGATTAACGTAATGTATCAAACAACGACATAAGAGTTTCATAGGTTTAAAAATATATATATGGCTGTCGTGTATTAGTGTTGCAACTTTATTCTTAAGTTTTTGTCTCATTGTCTTACTATTGTATATTACTATGGGATAGCATTATTATTTTTGTATATATAAAAATTTTGAATTTTTTTACATGATGTTTGCTATTGTATAATTTGATTGTTTGTGTATTTATTTTTGTATTATGTGTGTTTTTTCAAAAACAAAATATTGAGAAATCTAAGGGATGTTTCATCACATTCATAGATGAACTTTCTAATAAACATGTTTATTTAGACTAGTGTGTCTATTCCAAAAGGATTTGGACCAAGTGCTTATTGATATAAAATTAGTCAAATTCTCAACAACATTGACAACACCTTGTTAAAATTACTTTGTGTCACATTTATCATTAAATACATTAACCTTCACATTATTTACAAAATTAAGAAAATTTGCATAAGAAAAATAAATCTTAAAAAAATCTAGCAGTGAAATTAAATGTAAAGTAAAAAATAAAATATAAAAACTAGTAATGCCCACTGTTTTCAAATTTCTGTGGTGAGGAGTTTCAAAATTATTTGTCGGAGAATCCACAGTTTGAGAATGCCCACCTTTGAAGCATTTCGATGAAGGTGCATTGGTCCTAGAATTTTGGGAATAGGTTGTACAACATGGCAAATGCACGTGGGATAGGTTGCACAGTGTACAAAAAGAAAATTGTATGCACAAATCTAGGAATATTCTAATGATGACAAAGAAAATTACTATTATAGTGCAAAGTGGAAGACAATTGGTGATCCAAAACATTCCAGAAGATTCTATAACCACGTTTCACGAGTTATAAACTAGCATACTCCTAAAGCAAGGGAAAGGAAACACCGAAGTGAATTGGGGTGGTTATGTTGTTTTTTTTTTTTTAAATAAAAAAGAGGGTAGTACCTTCTATATTAGATAAGCACAGAACTTAGACAAAAATACAGAGTCATGGCTAAAAACCACCAAAAATACTGCCGGTAACCGGAAACCAGTATAACTGAGGGGCTGATAGCAATTTTAGCAATAATACATATAGTTGAGAAACCCCTGTCCTGCCCGAAGGAAACCAGGACAGGTGCTAATGGTCCAAGAGTGCATGAAACAGAAAAGCAGTAAACAAAAGCCAGGAAACAGTAAAACCTAATCACCCGTTGCGCCGTCACCTTCACCCGCCTGCCAAGTGTACCTCGCTGGAATAGCAAACTCCTGCGCGCACAGGGGACACTTATGCTGAGCTGGAGCTCCGGAGAACGCACCGAGGAGAATGTCTAAACGCTGGCTCATGAGGAGCGTCCTGAGTTCCATGACCGCCAGGTGGCTACGTAGCTCGAAGACCAAGGCCAGGTGTTCGTCGCTAAGAAGAAAACCATGCATTCCGCCACCCGAGCCGCTGCAGGGAGCAGTCCCCGAATCCATTTCCTCATCCAAGTCAGCCGCTACCTTTCTCTGCTCCGCGCTAACCTCATTGTCCGTAGTCTTCTCAACGTGAAACGATGGCAAGTCGCCCGACCAGGGAGTTTCTTCAATGATACAGCCTGGGACGTCATCTTCTCTAATCAAAGCGCGAACGGAGCTCTCCATGGCTCGGGGTGCCTCAATGCATGGCAAGTCTCCAATGGACGGGTCCTCCTCCACTATGCAAGTGGGCAGCGCGACCTCGGGCTCGGCATCCCTCACATTACTCAATTTAGAAATCAGACCTTCCCTGCTGCAGCCAGCCTTCTGCTCAACAATGGTGTCGAGCAGCCTTCGCCGCTCTTCTCGTGTTTTTTTACGAAGAATTGAGGACGCCAAAGAGAGAGCACATTCCAGTTGCTTCTTCCTGCGACGCTGCGCCCTGTGAGCGTCCCAGGCCGAGCCCCGACGAGACCTGGCACACTCTCGAACCATTGAAACCGGGTAGTGAATGCAGGTACCAAGAAAAGACAGCGCAAGACTGAAAGTCCCGAACGAGAACAACAACAAGTGCAAATCCCGAACAAACCGTCTCAGACGGGTTTTCCCCGAGAACAAAGAGCCCTGGAAGGCCTCACCAAAGTGCATAGAGGAAATGGTGAACGGTCGAGCGAATGACATAGCAAACTCGCTCTATCCTGGCTCATAATAAAACTCATAACTAGGCTCCATTGAAATCTGTCCTTCCAAATCCATGACCGGTCTGAACTCGCGGGAGGAGTAAATGGTCGCACGAGGGAGCCTCGCCGTCGTATGATCCCTGCGATGGCCGGCCCCCATTGTTAATGCTAATGCGTGGGTGGCTGCCATCCGCAATTAAACCAACACTTAAATCAGCTCGTGGTTATGTTGTTTAAAGACCACGGGATTTTGTTTTTTAATGGAAAATAAATACTTCACAAGTCAGTTTTTATCCCACATCTCACAACTCTGACAATATTGACCTAGGTCATTACTCCAACATTCCTCTCGACTTCATGACGCACGTGAAATTATGATAAATAGTTGTGTTGTGGAAATGATCTTCATTTATCCTATGGGGTGTTGTTGAAATGCTCTCCATTTATCATGTGGACAAAGCAGACGTAAATCATCTTCTACCTTAGGGATTTGAGAGGTGAACTAGGGATTGAGGACTCGTGGTTCCTTCGTGGGTGCCTTAGACTCCTATTATTTTTCATCCATCCAATGATGGTTTCCTTCCTTTCTCATAGTAGTTGTTGTAAGAGCATCTTACATGGAGTGTCGATGATTTCTTTAGTTTTCAGTTGTATAGCTTGTGGTAATGCTCTTTTCCTATTTGAGGGGTAGGGTTTCTATACTAATATTCAAGTGTTGTATGTATGGCAGGGTGAAATCGTCGGTGGCTTTGAGGGATACAACATTGATCTATTTTTCTCTGTGAGGGTAGGGTTTTGTACTAATATTCAAGTGTTGTATGTATGGTAGGGTGAAATCCCTGTTGGCTTTGAAGGGTACATTAATGATCCTCCATTTGGAGATGGAGGGCGTTGATGTGGCCTTCAAGCGAACGGTGGATGTTGTAGCAATTGTTACTAGAGATTTATTAGCGGCTTCGGGGTCAGGGCTACCAAAAGGTGAATGATCCCTATGGCTTCGTGTGGAGTCTCGCTAATCCCATTAAGGAATCTGTCATTGCTAAAGACCACGTGCAAGCTTAGCTCTGCGTTTTTTTATGTTTAACATGTTTTCATTAACTTTTTCAGAGCTCGTAATTTGAAGTTGGAATCCAAGAATGGAAAAAGATTATAGGGTTTAAATTACGTAGGCATCTGGTGACTCTTTGAGTTCAAAGAGGGTTTGTACATATACCTTTCCACATAACCGCCACTCATCCTTTTAAAAAAATTGATAATAGTTATTGTTTCAGACATGTAATATTTTAAAACTTCTTTGAAATTCAAGTTCTATATCTTTCTATCAGCTTTGAATCTATTTCCGTGAATGCTTTCACAAGCATCACATGAATGATTATTTTATGAACCTTGTATTAGTGTTAAACAATTTTGGTGTAATGCTTCTAATGTGAATAAAACAATCGTTGTTTTTTAGTGATTGTAAATGTTTCTTTTACTCACAAATAGTAGAAGTTTATTATTGACTTTCTATCACTAATTTATCACCACAACACTCTCTTGGCGCTAGAAATAGTATGATGTTTTTTTTACACTACATCCATAATAATGACTAAACCATACTACCTACAAAGAATTGTAATGACTAAACCGATACGACCTACAAAATACATAACACTATAATGACCAAACCAATAGGATCTACAATTTGACAACATTATTATTTATATAATTAAATAATATAAATAAATTCTGCGGCACACCCATTAAACAAATTCAGAAGCACAAAATAAGTGAATATCTCCTCGAAACAAATTCAAAAGCACAAACATAAGCAAATACCTCAAACGAAGTCAATGGCGAGTTCACCGAAGGTCACAAGTTCAATTCTCTTGGAGTATCATTTGCAACCTTGCATCAAAATCTATCAATAACCCACTTCACTCCAAGACAAATGCCTTCTTGATCAACAATGTTGTTTGATCCACTTATCTTTGCTATGTGAGAAGACACACCCTCAGCAATGGCGATGGCATCTTCAGCAGCCAGAAGGCTCGGGACTTGGGCATCCCCAGGTATGGTATTGATATTCCTCATCCTGTTAACCTTGATGCCACTGGTAACAACCTCGTTGCTATCTCCATATGGGCTTGGCGCGGCCATGGCAAAAGGAGCCAAGATCGATCCCCACGCCACCAACGATTTCTTCCTCTCTCTTCCATCCTCCCTCAAAAAATCCCTTGAGCGTTCCGCTCACTTCAATACTCTGGACCGCCTCGCTTACTTCAAAACCCTAGAAATCCTACTCCGCGTTCACGTCAAGCTCGTCAACTTCTCCGGTGACGATCAAATCCAGCTATAGAACCAAATTGCCAAATACGTCTCGGCCCCTGCATTTCGATGACCAGATATTATGGATGAAACAAATTGTTTACAAGATAGGAAGGAACAACATCTATTTAAAGTATTTGTTCTATCTAGCCAAGCAATCGTGCATTCTAAGAATCATAGGCACAATAGTCTTATCGGGGTCGAATTTTCGTTGTACCCTCGCCTGCACAAGTTTCTCTGCTCTTGGACAAGTCTGTTTGCAGTGCCTTGTGTATCGATGGGCACCAAGTCAAATAATATTGCCACGTACCACCATGAACCACAGAGTTGTTTTCAGTGCATTGACAGAGAGAAAAGCAAAGGGCGGACCGGGTTGAAGAGGAAACCTCTAAATCACCTCGTATGAAACAGTCCAGCCAGGTTAGGGACCACCATAAATTGTAACCAAGATCAAGTCATAAAGAAAGGCCTGAATGCTCAGCCAAGCACCAGGCATAGGAGAAGGGTTGGAAGTCGGAGAAGGTTGGCGCTAATACACTAGCTTGAACCACACATTGTTTTCTGTTGAACATGGGCTTGAACGACGAGTGTGTTTTCCCAAAAGGCATCATCGATGGGTTTTGTATATCTAGGGCCTAGGGCCTTGGATATACTCTTGCCTATGCATTTAGATTTGAAACTAGTTCTCCATCTCGATCCGGCATAGGTAACTTGGTCGTAAGACCTAGTATGTCCTAAAGTAGACCGCAACATTGGGACAGTCTCTGGCGGTGGACAGAGAATGATTCCGGAAGCAAACCAATATCCAACCACGACTAATGCATAAAGATAACCAAGACAGATCAGAAAGTCCAACCATAACCAATAGAAAGTTCGAGCCTAAACCAGGAATACAACAGTTGTCGACTGCAGCTGCTTGTAACGCACCCACTACCATAATCAATTTTTTCGTTGCTTTCTGCAGAATCAGAGCCCCCGAAATATCTACGGAGGCCTAGCGTAAGCTAGCTCTTTCTATATCTACTCCCATGTGATCGTGGGTCATGATCACAGGTCAAATAATCATGACGCCTCTCAGTAATTCGCGACTCGGCGCTACAGAAATGTCGAATTGTTCAGCTCTGCAACCACCGAACCCCGACAGGGCTAGCGACTGGCCAACAGGGACGAATCCCAACAGGGTTAGCAAATGGCCAATAGGAACGGGCCCTGTCGCATGGTTGAGTGGAGTATAGGTGGCAAGAGGGAAACACGACATGGTGGGCGATGTGACAGGAGATGGGTCCCACTTCACACACCACACCATTCCGGACCCCCCCCCCCTCCATTAAAGGCAGAATGGCAAGGGGGGTCCGGAATTCGCCTGAATGTCGTTGATCAAAGCGAATAAATCCTGATTGTTCAAGAGTTGCGTGTTCAATTCCGGACCCCCCCCTCACCGCTAAAGGTAGAACAACAAGGGGGCTCCGGAATGAAGCCTCAGCTGTAGATCTGGGCGGGTGGACTCTGGCCGTCTAGATCTGCTCGCCACTTACCCTAAGGCGCATTCACGCCCCAACTTAAAGTCAACATCTCTTCCTCACATCTAACGGTCATTATAGACCCTGAGATCCTCCAAAAGAATCTCGTCCGTTCATCGGGACTTATCATCACGAGAGTCCGAACTCTCGACCACGAGACTCCCGAATTCTCGATCCCCGGTTTCTCGATGTGGTTAATCTCTCGACACGTAGCCTCCTTAAATCGGACGGTCCAGATCTGTCTCAGGGTTTCCACTATGGAAAGTCCCGATCCCTCGTCACCAGAACTCTCGAGTTCGCGATTCTCGATTTCCCGAAATGAGAAATCTCGCGACACGTGGCCTCCTTAAATCAGACGATCCAGATCTGTCTCGGGGTTTCCACCATGGAAAGTCCCGATCTTTCATCACCAGAATTCCCGAGTTCGCGATTCCCGATTTCCCGAAATGGGAAATCTCACGACACGTGGCCTCCTTAAATCGGATGGTCCAGATCTATCTCGAGGTTTCCACCATGGAAATTCCGATCTCTCATCACCAGAACTCCCGAGTTCACGATTCCCGATTTCCCGAAATGGTAAATCTCACGACACGTGGCCTCCTTTAATCGGACGACCCGAATCTACTTCGAGGTTTCTACCATGGAAAGTCTCGATCTCTCATCACCAGAACTCCCGAGTTCGTGATTCTCGATTTCCCGAAATGGGAAATCTCACGACACGTGGCCTCCTTTAATCGGACGACCCGAATCTACTTCGGGGTTTCTACCATGGAATGCCTCGATCTTTCATCACCAGAACTCCCGAGTTCTCGACTCTCGATTTCCCGAAGTGGAAAATCTCTTGACACGTGGCCTCCATTACTCAGACGGTCCAGATCTATTTCGGGGCTTTCGCCCCTATTCACTGGGGGTTTAACCCTCAGGTATCTCCTGATAGATCCAACAGCTGTCGGGTTTTCCAGCCGAGATCTGACGGCTCAGACAGGTTCCTAACTTGTGTGCTCTCCCACGACTCCCTGGACGTGGAAAGATCAACGGTCTGAATGCTCTCATGGACCTTGGGGATCTACGGTCCCGACCTCTTCGCTACCCACGAAGACACAGAAAGTCACAGGGGTAAGGCACTTAACATCCTACTTTCTCCTACCAAATCTTAACGGTCATGAATGACCACAGATTTCCCGACGGAATCTCGTCCGTCGATCACCACCTATCAAGGTTAAGACACTTAACTTTCCAACTTCTTCCTCTTATCTGATGGTCGTGAGTGACCATAGATCTCCCGATGGGATCTCGTCCGTCGATTTGATACTTATCAAGGATTTCTTAAGGCCTTGCGCCTTCACGTCCTCCTTCCAGGCTCTTGATGGGATTTTCAAGAAGGGTATCTCTATGGGGAGGTTTACCCAGGGTACTATCTGAGGCAGATAAGGGTATCGTTCTCCTGAGAACCAGACGTGAAGTTTGAATTAGATCAGTACGCACATAAATAACGATTTATGAGAACATAAGCCATACATAGTCTTTCCATATAAACAAACAACTACCAGTACTGATCAAGACACCATACAAACATTCTTATAATGAAATCATTCACAATTTCACAGCTTATGATCATAAATGTCAGCATACATATATTTCAATATGCCAAAGGCAAAACACTTATCAGAAGGTAACACTAGGGGTTATACAACTGCTGAGAGGGGTGTTCATTTCCACCCAACCGTAGGCTCAGTGACTCCCAGTGGATTTACCACTAGCCACCCCCGAGCTGAGACCACGATGTTGTGAGACTGCGTCTCTGTTTTCCAGTGACCAGGAGCGAAGGTTACTCTCCTTCCTCTCTGCTATCACTCACTCTGCATATCGCCAGAGTTATCTTTCTCCCTTCGCGTCTGTCCCCAATCGCTTCTCCCCCACGCCTTATCCTCTTCCGAGGTTGCGTGTGGCGTGATTTCCCTCGCGCTGGTTAGGCCTGACGGCTCTACAGATGGGCGGTTCACCTCCCCATCCCTCATTAATTCCTGAGGAGCCATCTACCTACCAGCTTGCGAGACATTTAATTTGGGGCCAGCGAGCCACTTTTGGTTCTCCGGGCCAGTGAAGTCCAAATACGGTATTGTTTTTTGGTGGAAGTTAACGCCACCTTTCCAGGTGCCTTCCACCGCCTTTCTGCAGCCATCGTGGTCTCTTTTTCAGCATATCCTCTCTCAGCAGTCCTGCAATATAAATTCATAATATTATTCACATTCATCGACCTTTTCCACAAGGTCCATTCACATCACATATTCACATTTCTGAGTTTGCCACAGTTCTTGGCCAGTCTATTTATTTTTTACAAACTGGGGGAAACAGGGTGTTACACTGCTCCCCAGACTTGTGCACTTTTCCAATTACTGCAGTGTGCACCTCTTCTTAGCTGAAATTTCGAGTTGTCTAGTACAAAATGAGGTCTGGCTACTTGTATTTATACTATTTTTCTGGGTTGTCTAGGCCGACTTCTCATTCTGGATGCTAAATACTTAATACTAATTATTTCCTTGAGTCGACTTATCTTCTAGGGTTATGTTTAATGCTTTAGGGTTTTTTCTTGCTTCCTGGAATATTCTATTCTCCTAAGGGTTACACATGGAGGTAAATACCTCCCGCAGCTACCATAATATCAACACTCCCTCCTAGCTAGGGAGGTAATGAAAGCAATGGTCTAGAGCACAAACATACCATGCAACCGATAGCATCATTATATCCATACAAGCTATCTCATGATTAGATCACGAGCACCATCATCGCTATTAGTGTTATCTGACAACATCAACTGCATCATCTCTCGAAACCATACTCTATCTGAGTAGTCAGGCATGATATTGAATAAGACACTCATTCCACAGAGTGATACAAGGATTATTATTTTAATCTGGACATACATCCTAGAAGAATGACTACCCCAGCAGATGTTAAAAGGTCGCCATGGATTACATAGACCATTCCTATAGTAATTTCAATCTAGGACTATTTTCTAATCAAGTTATAGAGATCTATCTCAACCTGTATGCCTTAGAAAATATTGGTCTCGAACCATTTTCCTAATCGGGCCACAATATGTGCCTTAGGAAAATACTAGTCCGTGACATGTCAACAAACTGTCAAACTGGACCATTGTCCACAGAGAGAATACTTGTCCACCAACAATATGTTCTATCTAGACCATTCTCTGCCTGGAGAATGTTTGTCCACAAGCACACTGACTATCCATCTAGCTAATAATCATTTTGAACACTATGGATAGTCTACATGGAAATCAGAACAATGCCATTCAATAGAACACAACTGTGTCTATCCATAGTAGTACACAACCACAATCCAGTGGTATACCACACCAAGTAACACACAACTACTTAATCAGTGACACATAGTCACAACCAGTGGGACACATCCACCACAGTAGCATACATCTATTGTCCATAGACATACAGTCTCCATAGCAATCATATCATTTGATATCAACCTGCACAGAAAAACAATATCATGATATAAACTGAGTCATATGGGTCATTCTTCCACTCACATCTATGAGATATGGAAGATCATCTACCCTTAGAAAGTAAAACATCAACCATGAGCTATCTGGACTATTATTCTCAAGCATAGAAGAATAATTGTCTTGAATTCTGAGCCTGGACCATTCACCTATCTGGGCCATTCCTCCGGCACTAAACAAATTGCAACCTGGATATAATGAGTCTGCCCTAGGGAATGCTTGTCCCTAATTGATGAACCTGGACCATTCACCTAACTGGGCCATTCCTCCAGCACTAAACAAAGTGCAACCTGGAGATAATGAGTTTTCCCTAGGGAATGATTGTCCAGACCATTTCCTAAGGAAATGATTGTTCTGCACCAACCTCCAAAATGGACCATTCTTCAAAACTGCTCACAACTGTGAACTTTGAAAGAATGACTGCCCGACGAGGCAGACCATTCTACTTGACCACTACTGAGAGTGACTGCCAAGAAGAAATATTGTCCTAGACCATTCCCCCACATTGGCCACAAGGGGAATCGTTGTCTATGGTACATCAACAATCTATTGAACCATTTTCATTACGAAAATGATCGTCCGATCTAGACCATTTTTTGAACTCGAAAATACCTATCCGTCGTAAATGTCAAACCACTTTCCGAACTGGAAAGAAACTGCTCCTCCTGGACCATTTTTCGGACTTGAAAAATGATTGTCCATAAATAGATAACACATTAGTGCTCCCTCCCAATCCAAGAGTCATCTCTTCCCTTTTTAATAAGGAAGTCGTCTCCACGAGCTCCAACTTGTTTCTTGAGTACACAAACTTTTTCATCTTGGACAGAGGCTTTACCAAAATGTCTGCTATCTGCTCATCTATGGAGATATCTTTGAGAACCACTTCACCTTTCTGGATCTCATCACGGAGAATGTAATGCTTGGTCTCAATGTACTTCGGTCTTTCAAGAACACTGGTTTTCTCTAAGGGCTTCATATAACTCTGATCATTATAGTATATCATAGTTGGATTCAACTCTTTTGTTTTCTGCTAGCTCATAACATCGTGGAAAGGGTCAAACTGGAACATATCCAAGTGGCACTTCTTCTGTCATCATGAGAGTTTGTCATGGATTAACAATCCATCATCCTGGACTTCTGAGTAACCATTCTGATACAATATCTCTGTTATAGAAAGTTTTTCACCACGCTTTTGTTGTGCATTGGAGACTCTGCACCAAGTTTTTTGAATCCATACAAGATCTTCTTCCATCTGCATACAAGAGTCTCTTTCTAGTATACCTCAAAACCTTGAGGTTGCTCTACATACGCTTCTTTGTTCAATTACTTTGTTGAGGAGAACAGTTCTTACATTCATCTGATGTGAACTCCAACCCATGGATATTGCAGGAGATATAATGGCTCAGGTATGTCTAGTTACTGGAACAAGTTATCATCATAGTCTTCTCCCTCCATCCAGGAGCACCTTTAGTTCTGGATCTCGCAATGATTCCATTCATAAATCTTCCATACACTGTTCTTTATCACAACTTTCATTTCTTCTGCTTGATTGCTTCTAGAGGGTTCAAACCAAGCTGGTAGTCTTGTGATTCTCGATATAATGACTGGTTGTTCTGGATTTTATTTCTCTCTTGGAATCTTCATGTTTCTCTTTAGCTCTTGGGTCCATGGAGTTTTCTATAGATTCCATGCCCTGAAGATTCTGACTTCTTCCTTTCATCATAGGATCATGGATGTGCATGGACAACCAGGGATACTTTAAGGCTTCTTTTCGAAGACAACTTCTTCTAAAGTCAAATTGAACACGTGCTGCTCTTCATGGCTGCTACCATTGATGGGAACATGGATAGATACTTCATAATCCTCAATGGATCATATTATTTAGGATTATCTCCCTCTTAATCCTTGCTTCATGCATGAATGCATGCTCTTCTTTTGGAATTATACAATCGGCTCCCTCCATCTAAGAGAGTCCACGCTTCCGTCTGCATCCTTATTGCCTTCTACAAAGTGTCACAAGTCTTTTTCCAATTTCCTCTTGATTGTTGATTTCTTTCTGTTTTTACTTCTTCCAGGTTTCTTCAAGTTTGATTATGATTTCGGCTTATCTTGTAGTTGTTACTTATGTTAATAGCTTCCACATGAATTGTTACCAGGGGTTGTCGATGTACTTTATTTTTTCATGTGTATTGCTTGACTTGTAGTCATTGTGATAGCAATCCTTATCTTGTTGTTCTTCCATAGGTATTGTTTCTTTTTGAACATCTTATCTTCTAAGAAATAGATATGCAAGATATGTACAGAAACTATGTAAACATGGTATGTACAAGAATTATGAAGAATATTGTCACCTTGTTTTAGAAGAAGAAGTTTGTTTTATCCTGCTTGGACTTTTTTGAGGGTTCCCTTTCTTCGACAATTGATGCGTCGTGTGTTTCCTTCCTTTTCTTTAACTCGAGACAATGATTCTTGTAGTGATTATATTTTCGACAATTGAAGCATTGTATTTTTGACATACCTTTCTCTTGATTTGGTTTCTTCCTTGAGCCAAACTTCTTTTTATTCCTAAAATTCTTTAACCTTGTTGTGAAGGCTTGATCATCGTATTTCTTTTGGGGTTTCTCTTTTGCACTAATCCTTGATTCTTCTTGTGCACAACAAGTCCAAAGTTCTTCAAATGTAGGATACTCCTTCCTTGTGTTCATGCTTGCGGCAAATGCATCCCATGTCTTGGGAGGACCATTGAGTACTATATTTAACAGTTCCTTCTCTGAAATGATCTCTTCAATAGCTTGTAGTTGATCTCTTAATTGAGAGATTCTCACAAAGTATGATGTTATGATGTCATCATCATTCATTTTCATGTCACGGAGCTCATTCTTTAGACTCATTGCTTGTCCAATGTTTCTGACTGAGAAGAGGTTTTTTAGGTCATCATACATCTTCTCAGATGAGTCAAAATGGGAGATGTAGGGTATTAAGTGATCTTTTACAGATTCCACTATGATACTCATGGCATTGATGTCACTGTCTTTGAACTTCTTCATAACTGCAATGTTCTGAGGTTCCTTCTCTTTTCCTTCTTCGAATTGTGGTTCCACGATCTTTTCTTTCACGATATACAACACTTTATTCTTGGCAAGGATGAGGTCAATCCTTATCTTCCATTCTCTGAAGTTATAAGCTCCTTCTAACTTGTTTTTTGACTTCATAGAGTAAGTCATAATTGCTTTGACTTGGTCAACCCTTGATTTTGACCAAAAACTCAAACTTGATGTCTTAGCTTGCTGAGAGTACCGGGAGATGCGCTAGGCTAGGGCGCACTAGGCTATCCAGAAATTAGGTCAATCTCTTCACTTAAGGTGCCTCAACAAGAGGGTTAGGGTTTCGTTGTCGCAGCAAAAACTGGCTGCAACTGCAACTGTAACTGAGCAAATCCTCCCAATCTATCTTACAGCGGTTAGACTGTCTAAAGATAGTGTGGGCCCATAACCTGTTAGAAAGCAATGGATGTGCTCATTTAACCATAGACAATATAACAATATTTTCACCCAACCATAGGCTGAAGCCACCCCCGAGCACCTTAACCTTGACAGAGAATGATTTCGGAAGCAAACCAATAGCCAACCACGACTAATGCATAAAGATAACCAAGACTGATCAGAAATTCCAACCATAACCAATAGAAATTTTGAGCCTAAACCAGGAATACAGATTGCAGCAGTTGCTCCCCAGACTTGCGCACTTGCCCAGTTTCTGTAGTGCACACCTCTTCTGTAATGTCCCCACTTTGGGACATCATCACGGTGTAGGGGTTTATGATGACCAAAGTAGCCAGATGGATATTATAGAGAGTATAGGGGTTGCTGAGAGACATTGTGGGGTCCAGCTCGCATTGCCCATCATATTCCATCATTATGAGTAATTCCGCACAGGTTGGCTTTGGTTTTGTTGCATTCCGACAATTTCCATGATTTTAACTATTTTGAGCTATAAGTCAATTGAATTCACTGAAGAGGTCATTGTGGGCACATTACTTGGAGGAACCTCTTATTGTAATAGCTCATTGGAATCGGGAGAAACAACACTACAGGATGGGATGGTGAGAAGTGACTTTCAGTGGCCAGGGAAGCCACAAGGAGAGATAATGAGCTTTTCAGAAGTAAAAAGGTTAATTAATTAATTAAAGTGATTTAATTAATTAATTAAATATTAATAAAATGAAAGTCACTTTGGAGGGATAAGGTGAGCCAAAAAGTATAAAGGAAAGTCAAGGGCCTCTACTCATTCATTCATGTATGATTATCTTTTGATATCTGGCTTTAGCTAGTGAGCCCATCTCTTGGGGGTTTTGAGGGTTTTGACTTAACAAACCCTAGAGGATGATTCGGTGGTAAAAGATTTCACCTAGCTTGTCCCAAGCTTGGTCCCGGAGATGCAATACTCTCCCACACCATTCTAGTTCCAGATCTACTCAATGCAGGAGGGTTCTACACCAACCACAGGCACATGAAGAGAAGAAGGGCGCACCATTGGGGGTTTCCAACAAGGGGGCGAACCATTTATTGAAGGAAGGTTCGTTGCAGGAGTTTGAGGGATCTCTTGGAGATTTGAGCACTTGGGTTTTACTTGCAGGGCCTTGGCCATGATTTCTAGTGCCTCTTGAGAGAGCTTTATGGTTCAAATTATTTCCTAGAGCATTGGGACGAATTGGAGAGAAGGAGGGCATTTTTTAGATTCATATCTATTCAGTTTGGAGGAGTTATCCATAGAATTTCGGCCCGAGACTTCAGGCGGGGGATCCTATCACCCTGATCTATCATTTGGTCGAGTTTGGGCTCATTTGGAGGCCTCCTTCATCAAGGTCGAAATTGTAGGGTTTGGCAGTTTCAGGAGGGTGCAACTCAATTGGAGGATTTAACGTTTGGAGGAGTTCCTTTGGTATTTCAGTTTGAGATTTCATGAGGGGATTCTACTCATCCTGATCTACAGTTCGACATCTTCAACATAGAATTTGGAGGTCTCCTTCATCAGGGCCGAAATTATAGGGTTTGACAGTTTTAGGAGGGCGCAACTCCATTGGAGGATTCAACATTTGGAGGAGTTTTTTTTGGTATTTTGGCTTGAGATTTCAAGAGGGGATTCTACTCATCCCAATCTACAATTCGGCATCTTCAGCGTAGCAATTGGAGGTCTTTGACAGTAGGGCCGAAATTGTAGGGGTTGACAGTTTCAGCAGGGCGTGGCATCTTCCAGTTTGGGGGTTGACACTTCATACGGCCCAGATCTACCTTGGTATTGGTCTTCATCTCTTATCCATCCTTTGGAGGCTTATTTTGTATTGTTGGGAGCTTTTTGTAGCAGCTCATACTTCTATCTTGGAGCCATCTGTTGAGCATTCCAGATTGGCATCTTCATTGTAGCAGGTTCCTCTATTTCATGAATAAAATCATATTTTAGATGTTTTGGCTTGTCTATCCTATTGTATATGGTTGAGGTATGTTCCATGGTTATATGTTCTTGTTTATAGCTGCATACACACATATAAACACATCAGTAAAACCCTAAACGTAATTGTAAGCAAAGTGTTTGAAAAAATACCTCACTCAGCAAAAGCTTTTAAAGACACCCAAAACCATGATGATCCTGGCATAATGGCTTGGGATCATTATAGTGGTATCAGAGCTTAGATTCCTGCCAGCCAGTGGGAATTAGCACATGCATGCAGAGCCATAGAGGGGTCTTCCATAAGAGGATATGGATAGGATGTGCCTTGAGATATCATGTTTGGAGATCATTTATCACGACCTTAGCGAGGAAACTAGGGATATAATAACCTTCCCACAGTATGCAGCCTATAGAAATCCCCATTGGAGCGAATAGGATATTTTACATGGGATCATCATAGCAGATAAAAAGAGAAAATAAGTAGCTAGATGGTGGGAAGAACAGAGAAACCCCACACCCATTAGGAGCACGCAATTTTGTTACACTTGCAAGGGATCGTGGGAACCAGATCATAGGTGCAAGGGTAGGGACCAGAAGCACACTGTTGAGGCACGCTATGACAGTGATGATGAGATGTGTGAGGATGGAGCGATAGATGATGATTTGGGACTGTCTAATGATGATAGTGACTCTTGCACAGAGGCTATTGATAGTGACTCTTGTACAGAGGATGATACTACCAACACGCTTGAGGAGGATAATGACCCTTGTGTAGTGGATAGGCAGTTGGATGGACAGGACGATAGCACCAATGTCTCAGCATACATATCACATACTACTGAGGACCTTACGGCTCAACAGAGTGGTGACACTAGTGAGGAGACATGTGTTAGAACCTAGAGATGATGAGCTTCCCATGATGGTCGTGACACATATGTCATCCTTCCAGACACCTTTGATAGCCACGTCATCTGAGGAGGTCAGTGGCATGTCAGATAGGGTTGATGAGCCTTGTGTGAGGGATGCACACCACAGACATGTAGATCCACCGATCCAGGAGGAGATACAGAGATTACAGACAGGGGACCTTACGCATACAAATCATCCAGAGGAGATTGAGTCACAGTTTTTGGAGACTCCATTAATTGAGCAAATTGTGGATGTTGACAGGTTGATGGGACACTCACTTCCAGGATCAGCCTGCATTGATGAGGATGCACTCTTTAGCAGTCAGGATGACCATGGCACGTGTCTGGATACATCTACATGGCATCCAGGCGCAGATGATAGTAGTAGGGTGAGTAGACAGGAGGATACAACTGCTCATAGAGGATACAATGTGATTCAGAGGGAGATAACACCTAGTGGTGGGGTGCAGTGGCATACAGGAGTACTCAGTGGCATAGTAGATAGCAGGAAGTTCAACACTTTATCGTCTGCAGAGAGTGTTGTTTAGGATTTTAGTGATAGCACCAGTAGTGAGAGGCATGAGGTGGTACCTCAGCATGACTGTGATCAGAAGTCACACCACTTAGCAACACAATCGAGAGTTAGTGAGGCTATGATCACGGCAACCACTAGACGTATTGATGACATTCATGTAGTGATGGCAAATTACTGTTGGAGAGCATCATTGGCACATGGTAGTTCAGATGAGGGAATTACCATGGATTATTTTCATACTCTCAGGGAGAGAGTATCTGTGATGAGGATCGACTACCAGCAGTTGTTGACTGACAAGGACTACTTATTGAGGATTGGTGAGATGTATCATGAGGCTCTGAGAGAGTAGGAGTTGGAGGTAGATAGACTTACTCAGGAGTTGGAGAGCACTCGAGGATTCTTGAGAGGCACACAGACCACCCTTCAAGAATCAGAGTCTAGATCAGATGAGTCTCTTGAGGAGATTCGTTAGAGATCCACGACATCTGTCTTAGTGGACACTCAGATGTATCAGTCAGTCACGTTGATAGAGGATGTTGGTGATTTAGCAGAGGAGCACCAGTTGATGGAGGACATTTCCATTGGTATTCCGAGAGGGGTTGACCTCCATATAGAGGTTGATCCAGCAGTATGCCCAGGATCTGTGAGGCAACATGTGTCTACGGGAGACGACATGAGTATGTCGGAGCATACAATGATGAGTGATAACTCACAGAGACATGTCGAGATGTATGATGGGATTCAGAGGGATGTATGGCTATGCAGGGAGGAGACACATTTAGGGGAGCATACAAATGTCACTCCTTTGCAGTAGCCCATAGTTGTGAGAGATCACCTTCACCATTTCAGCAGTTGCATGGGAGATGAGAGATGGAGGTTGGTTGAGCAGCACTTAGAGGAGTTACTTCCGGTTGTACCTAATGATTGGGATTTAGTGATGGCTACAGGCGAGCAGTTATCATGGGTACCGGTAGACATACTTTTGGTCGAGTCCTTGGGACTAACCAAAGCCAGTGATATTTTTCAGCCCTACAGTGAGCTACAGATGTTTCTAATAGCCCTTCCCAACACATTTATCATTGACAACATCATCAGGAGAGATAGACAGTGGCAGAGGGCATGGAGAGTGATTAGGCCGAGACCACATGACAGGAGTACTTCTACAACATACAACAGATCAGAGATGGATCGTCATGAGCAGCCAGCTGATATTTGGTGCGTTATGGTGAGCACCATAGGCCATGTGATAGCAGATGAGAACAGGGGGCTTTCGACAGTGATCAGTCTGGCATAGGAGCAACTAGCGAAGACTGGAAGTGATAAAATTCTAGGTTTTCCATGGGACCCAGGGGTTCACTTGGTTAGTAGGATTTTTCACTACATGATGACCCAAGTTGCACCAGAGAGCCACGTACACCACCAGGGGTTGATTTGGAGAGAGCCTGCAGGTTTTTGTCCGATAGAGCGAGGTAGCTTTTCACTCTTGATTAGCATGATCAGACATAAAGGTGGGGGGACAGGTACTACTACTTCTACAGGGGCATTGTTACAGGTACAGTTTCTGGACAACAGGTCCAAGGGCCATAGGGATTTCATCTTGAGGATCCAGGAGTGGAGGATCCAATATACATACAGGGAGCAGTCAGGCAGGGTCACCATAGTGCAGTGTCAGCATGCATATCTTCGACAGAGGATAGCATGGGACCCAGGGTTTGTAGGGCTGAGCATTTCATTGACTGACAGGGGTGAATGGACCTTTGCAGGGGAAAGTTGTCCTAAATTTCCATTGAGCTTCAACGTCGAGGAGACCACATCGCTTGAGGGCGTCTCATGAAGGTCTTGCAGTACCTCATTCTAGCATCAACATGTGCAGTTGATGGAGGCCATGTGGATCTTGGTAGAGACTTGAATGATGGACTTATTCCGAGATGAGGCCATGTGTCATATGTAGAAGACTTCTAGAGTTGATGTATGTTAGGACTTTGCGTCCCAGGAGCTAGTAGTTCGTGACTTGATATGGGACCCAAGGGGCAGCATGTGTGATAGTTCATCTTTGGAGGGGTTCTACTATGTATCCCATAGGTGGACATGGGATCCTAGTATTATACTTGAGGGGATTCGGTTATTGCTTGAGGATAAGCAATTTTCTAGCAGAGAGGACTGTAATGTCCCCACTTTGGGACATCATCACAGTGCAAGGGTTTATGATGACTAGAGTAGCCAAATGGGTATTATAGAGAGTACAGGGGTTGCTGAGAGGCATTGTGGGGTCCAACTCGCATTTCCCATCATATTCCATCATTATGAGTCATTCCGCATAGGTTGGATTTGGTTTCGTTGCATTCCGACAATTTCCATGATTTTGACTATTTTGAGCTATAAGTCAATTGAATTCGCTGAAGAGGTCATTTTGGGCACATTACTTGGAGGAACCTCTCAGTGTAATAGCTCATTGGAATTGGGAGAAGAAACACTACAGGATGGGATGGTGAGAAGTGACTTTCAGTGGCCAGGGAAGCCACAAGGAGAGATAAGGAGCTTTTCAGAGATAAAAAGGTTAATTAATTAATTAAAGTAATTTAATTAATTAATTAAATATTAATAAAATGAAAGTCACTTTGGAGGGACAAGGTGAGCCAAAAATTATAAAGGAAATGCAAGGGCCTCTACTCATTCATTCATGTATGATTATCTTTTGATATCTGGCTTTAGCTAGTGAGCCCATCTCTTGGGGGTTTTGAGGGTTTTGACTTAACAAACCCTAGAGGACGATTCGGTGGTGAAAGATTCCACCTAGCTTGTCCCAAGCTTGGTCTCGGAGATACAATACTCTCCCACACCATTCTAGTTCCAGATCTACTTAGAGCAGGAGGGTTTTACACTAGCCACAGGCACAGGAAGAGAAGAAAGGTGCACCATTGGAGGTTTCCAACAAGGGGGCGCACCATTTATTGAAGGAAGGTTCGTTGCAGGAGTTTGAGGGATCCCTTGGAGATTTGATCACTTGGGTTTTACTTGCAGGGCCTTGGCCATGATTTCTAGTGCCTCTTGAGAGAGATTTATAGTTCAGATTATTTCCTAGAGCATTGGGACGAATTGAGAGAAGGAAGGCATTCTTGAGATTCATATCTATTCAGTTTGGAGGAGTTATCCATAGCATTTAGGCCTGAGACTTCAGGCGGGGGATCCTATCACCCCGATCTATCATTTGTCCGAGTTTGGGCTCATTTGGAGGCCTCCTTCATCAGGGTTGAAATTGTACGGTTTGGCAGTTTCATGGGGGCGCAACTCAATTGGAGGATTTAGCATTTGGAGGAGTTTCCCTTGGTATTTTGGTTTGAGATTTTAGGAGGGGATTCTACTCATCCCAATCTATAGTTCGACATATTCAGCATAGAATTTGGAGGTCTCCTTCATCAGGGCCAAAATTATAGGGGTTGACAGTTTTAGGAGGGCGCAACTCCATTGGAGGATTCAACATTTGGAGGAATTTCCCTTGGTATTTTGGCTTGAGATTTCAGGAGGGGATTCTACTCATCCCGATCTACAGTTCGACATCTTCAGCGTATCAATTGGAGGTCTTTGACAGTAGGGACAAAATTGTAGGAGTTGACAGTTTCAGTAGGGCGTAGCATCTTCTAGTTTGGGGGTTGAGACTTCATACAACCCAGATCTACCTTGGTATTGGTATTCATCTCTTATCTCCTTTGGAGGATTATTTTGTATTGTCGGAAGCTTTTTGTAGCAGCTCATACTTCTATATTGGAGCCATAAGTTGAGCATTCCAGATCGGCATCTTCATTGTAGCAGGTTCCTCTATTTCATGAATAAAATCATATTTGAGATGTTTTGGCTTGTCTATCCTATTGCATATGGTTGAGGTATGTTCCATGGTTATGTCTTCTTGTTTATAGTTGCATACACACATATGAACACATCAGTAAAACCCTAAATGTAACTATAAGCAAAGTGTTTGACAAAATACCTCACTCAGCAAAAGCTTTTAAAGACACCCAAAACCGTGATGATCCTAGCATAATGGCTTGGGATCATTACATCTTCGCAGCTGAAATTTCGAGTTGTCTAGTACAAAATGAGGTCTGGCTACTTGTATTTATACTATTTTCCTAGGCTGACTGAGCCGACTTCTCATTTTGGATGCTAAATACTTAATATTGATTATTTCCTTGAGTTGACTTATCTTCTAGGGTTAAGTTTGATGATTTAGGGTTTCTTCTTGCTTCCCAGAATATTCTATTCTCGTCAGGGTTACACGTGGAGGTAAATACCTCCCGCAACTACCATAATATCAACACTCTGCCCTTGCTAGGGAGGTATTGAAGGCAATGGTCTAGAGCACAAACATACCATTCAACCAATAACATCATCATATCCATACAGGCTATCTCACGATTAGATCACGAGCACCATCGTTGCTATTAGTGTTATCTGACAGCATCAACTGCATCATCTCTCGAAACCATACTCTATCTGAGTAGTCAGGCATGATGTTGAATAAGTCACTCATTCCACAAAGTGATACAAGGATTATTATTTTAATCTGGACATACATCTTAGAAGAATGACTATCCCAACATATGTTAAAAGGCTACGCCATGGATTATAGAGACCATTCCTATAGGAATGTCAATCAAGGACTATTTTCTAATCAATTTATAGAGATCTATCTCAACCTGTATGCCTTAGAAAATATCGGTCTCGAATCATTTTCCTAATCAGGCCACAATCCGTGCCTTAGGAAAATACTAGTCCATGACATCTCAACAAATTGTCAACCTGGACCATTGTCCATGGAGAGAATACCTCTCCACCAGCAATATGTTCTATCTGGACCATTCTCTACCTGGAGAATGTCTGTCCACAAGCACACTGATTATCCATCTAGCTGATAATCATTTTCAACACTACGGATGTCTACATGGAAATCAGAACAATGCCATTCAATAGAACACAACTGTGTCTATCCATAGTAGTACACAACTACAATCCAGTGGTACACTACCACACCAAGTAGCACACAACTACTTAATCAGTGACACATAGTCACAACCAGTGGGACACATCCACCACAATAGCATACATATATTGTCCAGAGACATACAGTCTCCATAGAAATCATATCATCTGATATCAACCTGCATAGAAAAACAATATCATGATATAAACTGAGTCATCTGGGCCATTCTTCCACTCACATCTATGAAATCTGGAAGAGCATCTTTCCTTAGAAAGTAAAACATCAGCAATGAGCTATCTGGACTATTATTCTCAAGCATAGAAGAATAATTGTCTTGATTTCTGAGCCTGGATCATTCACCTATCTGGATTATTCCTTCGGCACTAAACAAAGTGCAACCTGGAGAGAATGAGTCTTCTCTAGGGAATGCTTGTCCCTAATTGATGAACCTGGACCATTCACCTTACTAGGCCATTCCTCAGGCACTAAACAAAGTGCAACCTTGAGAGAATGAGTTTTCCCTAGGGAATGATTGTCCGGACCATTTCCTAAGGAAATCATTGTCTTGCACCAACCTCCAAAACAGACCATTCTTTGAAATTGCTCACAACTGTGAACTTTGAAAGAATGACTGCACGACGAGGTGGACCATTCTACTTGACCACTACTGAGAGTGACTGTCAAGAAGAAAGACTGTCCTAGACCATTCCCCCACACTGGCCACAAGGGGAATCGTTGTCTATGGTACATCAACAATCTATCAAACCATTTTCATTACGAAAATGATCGTCTGATCTGGACCATTTTCCGAACTGGAAAATGCATGTCCGTAAAAAATCTCAAACCACTTTCTGAACTGGAAAGGAACTGCTCATCCTGGACCATTTTTCGAACTTGAAAAATGATTATCCATAAATCGATAACACATCAGTAATCCCTCCCAACCCAAGAGTCATCTCTTCCCTTTTTAATAATTAAGTCGTCTCCACGAGCTCCAACTTGTTTCTTGAGTACACAAACTTTCTCATCTTGGACAGAGGCTTTACCAAAATGTCTGCTATCTGCTCATCCGTGAAGATATATTTGAGAACCACTTCTCCTATTTGGACCTCATCACGAAGAATGTAATGCTTGATCTCAATGTACTTCGGTCTTTCTGGAACACTGGTTTTCTCTAAGGGCTTCATATAGCTCTGATCATTATAGTATATCATAGTTGGATTCAACTCTTTTCTTTTTCGCTAGCTCATAACATCGTGGCAAGGGTCAAATTGGAACATATCCAAGTGGCACTTCTTCTGTCATCATGAGATTTTTTCATGGATTAGAAATCCATCATCCTTGACTTCTGAGTAACCATTCTGATACAATATCTCTGTTATAGAAATATTTTCACCACGCTTTTTTTGTGCATTGGAGGCTCTGCACCAAGTTGTTTGAATCCATACAAGATCTTCTTCCATCTGCATACAAGAGTCTCTTTCCGGTATACCTCAAAACCTTGAGGTTGTTCTACATACGCTTCTTTGTTCAATTACTTTGTTGAGGAGAACAGTTCTTACATTCATCTGATGTGAACTCCAACCCATGGATATTGCAGGAGATATAATGGCTCAGGTATGTCTGGTTACTGGAACAAGCTATCATCATAGTATTCTCCCTCCATCTGGGAGAACCTTTAGTTTTTGATCTCACAATGCTTCCATTCATAAGTCTTCCATACACTGTTCTTTATCACAAGTTCCATTTCTTTTGCTTGATTGCTTCTAGAGGGTTCAGACCAAGCTCGCAGTCTTGTGATTCTCGATGTAATGACTGGTTGTTCTGGATTTTCTTTCTCTCTTGGAATCTTCATGTTTCTCTTTAGCTCTTGGGTCCATGGAGTTTTCTATAGATTCCATGCCCTGAAGATTCCGACTTCTTCCTTTCATCATAGGATCATGGATGTGGATGGACAACCAGGGATATTTTAAGGCATATTTTCAAAGAAAACTTGTTCTAAAGTCAAACTGAACACATGCTACTTTTCATGGTTGCTACCATTGATGGGAACATGGATAGATAATTCATAATCCTCAATGGATCATATTATTTAGGATTAGCTCCCTCTTAATTCTTGCTTCATGCATGAATGCATGCTCTTCTTTTGGAATGATATAATCGACTCCCTCCATCTAAGAGAGTCCACGCTTCCGTCTGCATCCTTATTGCCTTCTGCAAAGTGTCACAAGTCTTTTTCCAATTTCCTCTTGATTGTTGATTTCTTTCTGTTTTTACTTCTTCCAGGTTTCTTCAAGTTTGATTTTGATTTCGGCTTATCTTGCAGTTGTTACTTATGTCAATAGCTTCCACATGAATTGTTACCAGGGGTTGTCAATGTACTTCATGTTTTCATGTGTATTGCTTGACTTGTAGTCATCATGATAACAATCCTTATCTTGTTGTTCTTCCATAGGTATTGTTTCTTTTTGAACATCTTATCTTCTAAGAAATAGATATGCAAGATATGTATAGAAATTATGTAAACATGGTATGTACAAGAATTATGAAGAATATTGTTACCTTGTTTTAGAAGAAGAAGTTTGTTTTATCCTGCTTGGCCTTCTTTGAGGGTTCCCTTTCTTCGACAACTAATGCTTCATGTGTTTCCTTCATTTTCTTTAACTCGGGACAATGGTTCTTGTAGTGACCATATTTTCGATAGTTGAAGCATTGTATTTTTGACATATCTTTCTCTTGATTTGGTTTCTTCCTTGAGCCAAACTTCGTTTTATTCCTGAAATTCTTGAACCTTGTTGTGAAGGCTTGATCATTGTATTTCTTTTGGGGTTTATCTTTTGCACTAATCCTTGATTTTTCTTGTGCACAACAAGTCCAAAGTTCTTGAAATGTGGGATACTCCTTCCTTGTGTTCATGCTTGCGGCAAATGCATCCCATGTCTTGGGAGGACCATTGAGTATTATATTTACCAGTTCCTTCTATGAAATGATCTCTTCAATAGTTTGTAGTTGATCCATTAATTGAGATATTCTCACAAAGTATGATGTTATGTTGTCATCATCATTCATTTTCATGTCACATAGCTCATTCTTTAGACTCATTACTTGTCCAATGCTTTTGACTGAGAAAAATTTTGTTAGGGAATTGTACATCTTCTTAGATGAGTCAATATGGGAGATGTAGGGTATCAAGTGGTATTTTATAGAGTCCACTATAATACTCATGGCATTGATATCACTGTCTTTGAACTTCTTCATAACTGTAACGTTCCGAGGTTCCTTCTCTTTTCCTTCTTCGAATTGTGGTTCCAAGATCTTTCCTTTCACGATATCCAACACTTTATTCTTGGCAAGGATGAGGTCAATCCTTGTCTTCCATGCTCTAAAGTTATAAGCCCCTTCTAACTTGTTTTCTGACTTCATAGAGTAAGTCATAATTGCTTTGACTTGGTCAACCCTTGATTTTGACCAAAAACTCAAACTTGACATCTTAGCTTGTTGAGAGTACCAGGAGATGCGCTAGGCTAGGGCGCACTAGGATATCTAGAAATTAGGTCAATCTCTTCACTTCAGGTGCCTCAACAAGAGGGTTAGGGTTTCGTTGTTGCAGCAAAAACTGGCTACAACTGCAACTGTAACTGAGCAAATCCTCCCAATCTATCTTACAACGGTTAGACTGTCTGAATATAATGTGGGCCCATAACCTTTTAGAAAGTAATGGATGTGTTCGTTTAACCATAGACAATATAAAAATATTGTCACCCAACCATAGGTCGAAGCCACCCCCGAGCACCTTAACCTTGACAGAGAATGATTCTGGAAGCAAACCAATAGCCAACCACAGCTAATGCATAAAGATAACCAAGACTGATCAGAAAGTCCAACCATAACCAATAGAAAGCCTAAGCCTAAACCAAGAATACAAATTGCAGCGACTACTCCCCAGACTTGCGCACTTGCCCAGTTTTTGCAGTGTGCACTTCTTCCCAGCTAAAATTCCGAGTTGTCTGGTACAAAATGAGGTATGGCTACTTGTATTTATATTGTTTTCCTAGGCTGTGTGGGCCGACTTCTCATTCTTGATGCTAAATACTTAATATTAATTATTTTCTTGAGATGACTTATCTTCTAGGGTTAGGTTTAATGCTTTAGGGTTTCTTCTTGCTTCCTAGAATATTCTATTCTCGCCAGGGTTACACGTGGAGGTAAATACCTCCCGCAACTACCATAATATCAACAACAAATTCACAATGATGACAAACTTAGTAGTCACATGGAGTCGGCGAAGGAGAAGAAACGTGGAGAGATAAGATTGGTCAATTGTTGATGTACAGATGGTAATTTCTTATAGGGTTCAGACAGACGACGAATGCCTCAAGAAGAACCTCCCCTTAAAGAACACCTTCGGTGTAATTATCCTTTAGTTCTTTTAGTGCTTTTTAGAATAGTTGTTGAAAGTTGGTGATGTTGTTAAGGGTTATTAGGGTTATACAAGTATAGTTTCGAGAAGGGTTATGGGATATATTTGGGGCTAAAGAACATGACTAAGGTTGGTAGTTTGTGTTGAGACTATATTATAGGTCATGGTGCATCCTTTTGTTTTTACTTGTTGATCATACAAAGAACTATTTGTTCATCATACAAAGAAAATATAAATGTTTAGATTGTTTTATTACTTCTTAATCATAATTCCATGGTGTTTATGCTTCATAGCCATGTGTAAAATTAGATAATGGTGCATTTCATGCTTTACTATTAATTATTCTTGAATGAATCACTACTTGCAATGCACACATATATCATACATTCACAATCATGTATTATTACATCCATATATCATACATTCACAATCATGTATTATTACATCCATTGACAATATAACATACATGCCTCAAATGAGATGATTTCTCTTCTTTGGATTATCAGACTATCATACATTCACAAGCATGTATTATTACATCCATTGAAAATATAACATACATGCCTCAAATGAGATGATTTCTCTTCTTTGGATTATCAGACTAGCAAAACTTGGATTTTCAATTTATCACCACCACTAATGAGAAGATTTAAGAGGGGTTTGTTGATTTGGAATCATGTATCACTAATATAAATTCTTATCACTCTCGTTTTAACATGTAATTATTGTTAATGTTTTAACAAAGTACAAGATTTTGTGAAAATAACCATGGTCTAGGTGAAGATCAAGTGTTGGTAGAGAAAGGGTCACTAGTTATTGATCTTGTAATCCTACGGAGATTGAAACTTAAGGTCCTACATTTTGGGTAGGATTCAAAGATGAATATCAAGTTGGCCATGGGACACAGAGGTTTACAAAAGTTCATAAATGGTTAAAGAGAAAAGTGAAAGAAGCAACCAATTGACCAAAGGTTTACAAAAGTTGGTAAATGTTTTGATGTGAAAACTGAAAAAACCAACTAAAAAGAAAAAGCTCAGAAATGAAATGTGGCAAAAAAAAAGTCAATGGTGGTGGGATGAGATGATAAGGGTAGAAGTGTTGAGGAGAGAAGATGAGGTGGGTCAAATATAACATGTTCCTATATATCTGTGTGTGTGTCTGTGTGTAGGAACAAGTTGCATTGGGATGACTAGAAAGACTTCCTCCACCAAAGCAACACTAATGAGAAGGATGCAAGTTATCTTATCGATATCATTGATATCAAAGTGATTAAGATGAGGATTGCACCTCAAGAATGTGAGGAACCTATAAAAAGGAGGATGGATTGGAATTTGTATCATATGTATGAGGTTAAAGAATATACACTCTATAGTAGAGTATTTAATATTTTATATGTTAAGATATGTTTTGTTGAAACAATATAGAACATAAACTTATTGATGACTAAAATGTCAATGATGTTGTACATATTATTATGCATATTAAAGTTGGAGACTGCATATTAAGATGTGAATGATGTTGCATATTAAGATGTTAAGATGTCAATGATATTGCACCACACTGCATATTAATAGGCTAAGCTTATTGATGACTAAGATGTGAATGATAACGCAAAACCCTTAACCAGTTTTAGAGTGCAAAAGGATTATGATCTTGGTTTAATTAGGTTAGTTTAATTTAATTTCACTATGCATATGCAAAACCCTTCCTCAACCAGTTTTAG